>JARHVA010009549.1:75000-152500 GCA_037957365.1 Torreya grandis | reverse complement strand
ATTATACATTCTCTATAACCATAATTTACAACAAAAATGAAAGGACCAAGCCAATTAGATTTAAATGTTCCCTTCTTCTTACATTCAACATTGGTATTCTTTAGATTCTCTTTTTGTACTAAGTCGCTAAATTTTATATTCGCGAGGGAGAATACACTTGTTATAACTATGTTGAAGTAGATTTTTTTATGCTCTCAAATTTTCTAATGTAGTTTGTCATTTCTCATCCAATAATTTTAGCTCTTCCAATCTGGACACTTTATACTCTTCATCATCAATGATATGCTATATATAAATTCATAGAGAAGGAAAATTGGTCTTGATAGGAATAATGGCATTTGATTAAAAAAAACTATGGAATAGGGATTAACACATATAAGTGTTTCAGTAATGTTATGGTAAGTCAATAAGGCTAGGAATAATTGTAGATTTTATTCACAACCAACATCATTGATGATATTTTTCAAGATTTTGACAATGGTCTTGTTAGATGCTTCAACTTGGATATTACCTTAAGGTTAAAAGATTGAGGAGTTTTTATGATTGATTTGAAATTTGAAACAAAGGGCCTTGAAATATTTAATTTTTAATGGTACACCATTATTAGTGACAATGGTGGAGGGGATGCCCTAGTGGTAGATGAGATGGTAATGAATAAACTTGGAAATCTATTTTTAGGTTATATATATGAGTGGAATAGATTCAATCCACTTTATAAATTAACATGTGGTAATTAGGATGTGATTGTGGCCATATGAGGAAGTAAGGTTCGCTTTTAAAATGAGATTGAGTCCCCAAATATAAAATATCCATGGTGTTGTAATCAATTGGAGTGGCACAAAAGGAACATGTATCAAATCACTGTGTCACTGACAAGTGTCACACTTCTTCACATGTCTATAAGAATTTGTTTTTATGGTGGGCCAGTAATACATAGTTTAAAGGAGCTTCTTGGCAAGGACTAAACCACTTGTGTGGGACCCACAAGTTCTTATATGCATGTCTTTCAATACTAATTAGGATTATCCCAAAAATAAACAACAAATGAGGGTTCCACCATAACCGATACAATAGAGACCATTTCTAAGTAATGTATATTGAGTGGTCTTATAGATGAAGGCTTTGTATTGGTTTTATTATAGGTATGAGGGAAGAATGTGGTCATGAAATTAATTATAAATGTCTTGGTACTAAGGGACACTAGGACCAATAATATCACATATCATTTCTAAATCCATTTATTCATGAACTAGTTAAAAAAGGTTCTTAATTAGGAACTAATACTCTTTAACACTATTGGTCGCTACTAGCATGGATCTAATAGTTTCCATTACATTAGCTAATTAGGTATTAGCACATGGTATCTACTTGAATTGAAGAGCTTCAAAATGTGACTTGAGATTGTCTACCATATTCTTATAAGGTATAAGTTTCTCATCCTTTGTTTAGTACTAGTTTGTGTCCTAGTTAATGATTAATTAAGAATCCCAATATACCATTAAGTATTGAATACTCTCTTATATGATGAGATAGAGTCATGCAATGATAGATTCATACTCAACCATGTTATTTATATAACAAAAACCAATGTGGAATGCCTTGGGAATGAGATCCCCTTGTAGTGTGATAAACAAGATACTAGCCCCAAATCCATGGGATGTATATGAGCTATCAAAATACAACATCCAATGTTTGGACTCAGTAGAAGCTACTTCTAGAGTCAAAATTGACTTGTCTAGGAATTTAAAATTAAGTGGTCACATATCCAATAGAGGAGATTCTAGAAGTTGGTTCATGATAACTTACCCCTTAATGGCCTTTTGATTCTGTTATTTTATTTCAAAATCACTCAACATCATTTCCCTCTTGTCCATGCAACCTACTAGAGTTTCCTTAGATAATATCTATTTGAGTGGATCAACCTTTGTAATAATAATATATTTATTATTTAAAATATATTGACTCAGTGTTTGGGAAGTAAACACCATAGATAAACAAGCTTTCTCAATTGGTGAGTAGTTTTTCTTAGAAGTAAAAAGTGTCCATATCAGATAGTATAAGGCATGTTCTTTACCTCAACTATCATGTTGGGTCAAGAGTGCCCCTAGTGCATGTTTTATTATTTATAAGTAAAGAATCAAAGTTTGGTTCAGTGTAGGTGGAATTAGAAATTATGGATTAGCCAAGAAGGTCTGGATCCCAATAAAATTTAACACCTTTCTTCAAAAGGTGAGTGAAAGGATGGAATTTTTTGGCTAACTAAGAAATGAATCACTGAATAGATTGGATCTTTCCCTATAGGCTATAAAGTTTTTTTTATGGTTGAAAGGTATCCATAATGGATTTAAATTGAGTAGGATTAACTTTGATGCCCCTAAATGAAATAATGAATCCTAATATTTTACCTAAAGTGACACTAAAGATGTACTTCCTTAGATTTAGATGACTTTTTATTCATATAATCTCTCAAAAAAAATTGGTATAATGTCAAGATGTCCTACTTGTGTTTTGTATATGGACAATATATCATCAACATAGTCCTTAACAATGCAAAAAAATCATGTCATGGAAGATGATAGTCATGCCATGTTTATATGTTTCACTACCATTTTGAAGCCAAATGGCATGACTTGGTAGTATAATGTTCTTCACAGAGTGGTGAATGTTGTCTTATTCTAATCCTCAAGTGAAATTTTGATCTAATTATTTCTTGAGAAGCCATCTTAGAGGGACAAAATATCATATCCTAATATTGAATCTATGATCATCTCAATGTTTTGTAGAGGGAATTCATCTTCTAGGCATGATTTGTTGATGTCTCTAAAATTAGTACATAAGAGAATGTCTTATGATTTCTTATTGATTAGTATAATATATGATATCCATTAAAAATAATGTAATGGTCTAATGAAACTAGACCCTAATAACATTTTTCTCTCTTTCTTGACCAATATAATGATGCATAGATTCATTTTTCATAATTTTTTATTGACTGGCTTGGTATCTAGATGCACCACAAGTTGATGCACTACTAAATAAGGGTATAGATCTAGAATATCATAATAAGACCATGAAAATATATCAATGAAGTCATTAATTATCATAATTATGAAATAATGCTTCTTTAAATTGAGGTATGCACTTAGGTATACTATCTTTGGATCATCATAAGTACCAAAATTCACTTTTGTGGTATCCTCTACAAGGAGTGTTGATCAATCCTCTAGAATAGCTAGAAGTGAAGAGAATGGATATTTGTCACTTTGAGAGATACAAGGCTCACCCATCTAAGAGTAATATGAATATACCATTTCTAGTAGTGGATAATTGACAAATAATTTAAGAAAATATTGAACAAAATTTGAAAATATTTTTTTCTTTTTTGAACTGATACTGGAACTAATAAAAATGTTTGGACTAGGACTCTAAGATTTATTAGGATATGAGAAAACTTCCCCATTCAAAGTCACCTAGAATAGGTTATCATCTATGCACTTGTATTTATTTTTATGTTTTCCCTTATCTAAAGGTGCCTTAGAAAGGTTTTCATCTAAGTATCTTTATGTTTCAATTTGTTCATGACCAAGGAAGTTTATCTGATTTCCAAAGTAGGTAGTAGGATCCAAGTGGAAGTCAAGCCTTATTTATGGTCACTAGCTAGCAACCCATCTCAAAGGCCCATGAATTTAGTAATATATTCTTCATTATGAAACTCATGTAATGGTATAATCAATTTTTGCTAGTCCCAATAGATAAGGCTTGGATGATGGAGGGAAATGGGATAATAGGGCATACTAGTAAGAATGACATTGGTATCAAAAGTTTGGTGTTTACAAACTCATCATAAAAAAATATAGAGAGAATCCACATCACTATCAGGAGTCTATTCATTAGTTGATGAAGTAGCATCACTCCCAAGCTTGATGGAATCACCCCCAAGTGGTGTACATCCAAGGCCTCAACTTTTTATATACATTTCTATTGGTACTAGCTAAAAAATGACTTGGGATCTTGACTCTAATCCTTTTCTTTGATAATTGAGATGGTCCATTATTTTATTTAGTGAATTGTTATAGGGTATTTAGTCTCTAAAATTAATTATTAAATTATCACCATACAACATCTCCATCAACGCTATTGGTGAAATCTTGATTGGGTGACATATCAGGTATAAATATAAGTGGCTCTGATTATCACATCGCAATTTCTCTCTAAGATAAATAACCTTTCTATCTATGCATTATTATGGTTTTTATTTAACTAAATACTATTAGATTAAGCTTTATGTCATATGTTGATTATGAGATAGTTAAAAGTTGTATAATTTACATGATTGATTTTCTATGAGATATCTCTACTTTCATATTATGTAATTGATGATCATGTTTGTTAGTTTATACAATAGTATTTTATGTATATATTTTTATTTTAGGCTAATAATATCCATTATTTTAATGTGGATACAGGATAGATCCATCCTTTAGAGTGTGATGGAGGAAGGTAATCATTAGAGAAGATGGTGTATATGGAGGCATTAGGGGATGGCATAGAGGAAAACTAGAAACCCATGCACACACCATAATAAATTAACATGTGCTATGATTATTGTTTGATTTAGATAGATTTAGTATATTTTGATTTATATTATATATGTCTAATGTGATATTGTTGTTGTTTTGATGATCATGTTGTTTTGATTATGTGATTTCACTAATGTCGTTGTGTACTACATTAAAATTTTTTTATTATATTTCTTAATTGATTGAATAAATTTGTACTTATCTATACATGTTTTACTTGGCTTACTGTTATCTTAAGATGTGGTTGAGTGTTTGTATAAATATTTCTTTGATTAGATTCATAGTTTTAGGTATCAAAAAAATTATAATACTATGTTTTATTGGGGTTTTAAGTGATTATTGATGCTTATTAGGTTACAATTATCATTTATAATAGCTGTGTAAACCTGTAGTAAGTCATTAATAAATCATAATTTATTTTATACCATTAATGAATGAAATTAATTGTTATGGTACAATGAAATTAATGTTATTAAATAAATATCATTATAAAGCCTTGTACCTAGTAAATGAACATTATTTTAATACCAAGCCATTAAAGATAATTGTATTCCTTAATGATAAAAGGAAGGCATCATTGTGTTTGATGAATCTTTGAAAAAGTTAATACTTATTTGTTCAACCTATGAAACTAAATTATATTTTGAAGGTATAATGCATTCATATGTTTAGTGGAATTATTATTAGTCAAAATGATATGAAAATTATAATGTTTAAAGACTTTTTATAAAGTCAATCTCAATACTTTATGTTAAGTTGATGCATTGAACAAAGACATGGATACATGCATAATTCAATGAGGATTTTTCAATTGTTTTTTAATTGGTTAATGATGGAACTCTTAGGATAATTAGGGTTAACTAGGAATTAACTTAGTGATAACCATACCAACTGAAAAAAGAAGAGTTATGTTTGATTTTTGCATGGTGAAATGGCTAGTGCATTGTGAGTTGGTTAACCATGGAGGAATGATGGGATATTTATGTGGCATGCAAGTAACATGTAGTTTGATAAAATGGAGAAAGGATAGGACATGGAGGACATGCTTGGTAGACAAAATATTTTGGAGAGGATTCAATCTTGTATAGGAGGCATACTTTCAAATCATTGGAATTGGCATTGAAGATTTCATTATCAAGTTAGTTTTGTTTTAAGATTTATATAGTTGCTATGATGAATTTTGGTAATAAATTTATAAAAAATCGTTTAATTTATTTTTGGTATTTTTAAATTAAAAATAAATTGGTATAAATAATGGGCCTTGTGGATGGCTTGGCCACCCAAAAACCCGATCATATGATACTAAACCTTGGATAGATGGCCATAGTTGTAAACCCATGCTATGCAAAATAGGTGTTCAAGTAAACCCTATAAAGGATGAATATTGTTATCTATTGTGTGAAATTTTAATAAACTTGGAGTAAATGTATAAGATAAATCAATATGTTTTAGGAGTGACAGAAAACCTAAATAAAGTTAAAGGGTTAGCAATTTTATTTAAAAAGTACATAAATGACTCTTACTGAGATTATCCTTTAGCTTATTATGTTTAGGATATGGGGATTTTTATTATTATACCATTAATTTGGTCATAATAATATTACAGTTGTAGGTTGGGTATTATGTGATTGATTTATGAGATTATATAGTCAATTTAAACCTAGGTACAGGTTTCTATTATGTATTGAAATTGTTTAAAGAATATATACAAAATATGGGTTTTATCATTATTCATTTATCTTAAAATAAATTAATATGTATGTATTTGTGTGTGTGTATATATACACATGGGTGTGTATATATACCTTATAAGATGTTGATGACCTAGGGTATATATACACATCAATGCATATACATATATAAATACGTATACATGTGTGTGTGTGTGACTATGAGTTAACTTAAGGTTGTGGTTGATATAGGAATTTAATTGTTTTTTGTGTATGTTGAATTATGGTTATGCATTCAACTAAGCAAAATTATGTATGAGTATGATATATATATATATATAGTTTATATAGGCAAAACTCAGAAAGATATATTGATATCAGGTTGTAGAATAAAATTGGAGTTGGATTTGGGGATAAATGGTGTTTAGGAAATTAAAGTTTAGTTATTTATATAGATAATGCATAAACATTTTTTTTTAGTATTGTATATATACATAAAATAAAATAATTCTATTTGGCTGTGTAGTCAAATTAGATATAAAATTCTATATTAGGTTCTCTTTAAGTATTGTCCAGAATTACAGACTTAGCACACTTTGATAATTTGTGTGTGTGTGCATGTGTGTGTGTGTGTGTGTGTGTGTGTGTGTGTGTGTGTGTGTGTGTGTGTGTGTGTGTGTGTGTGTGTGTGTGTGTGTGTGTGTGTGTGTGTGTGTGTGTGTGTGTGTGTGTGTGTGTGTGTGTGTGTGTGTGTAAATATATGATCAATTCTAATAAATTGTATAAAATAAGGGTATTAATATAATAGTCAACCATGTAAACCTGTTTTCCAATATTATGAGAGTTGTGCATCTGAACATGAATAAAATCATATTAGTTTATGAATGTGAATTTAAAGGAATTGAATATATTTATCAATAATTGATTATATTTTTAAAATAAATTAAATTTGTAAAGATTTATAAGCTATCTTTAAATTGATAACTATATATTTTTTACAATTCTGTGCATATTTAGTCAAACCCCTAAATTAGGAATTGATTGGTTTTATGAAGATTCGAGATGAAACAATATAGTTGAATGTGTACAGTTAGATTATGTGATGATCTAAATAATATGGAAAGTATACCATATTCATGCTTTAATGACTATAAAATAGCTTATGAATCATAGAATTATGTATTTTAATGTATGCATAAATGTACGGAATATATATGTGATTTATCTATTATATAGTAAATCGGAAAATGTATTCCATATAAAGATGCATATGCACTATTCAAAATATGTGACCAGTAATTACATAGCAAGGTAATACGGTTGATTTATTATGTGTTTAATGTATGTATGAAGTATTCAAATAAGGTATTTAATTATTTAAATACAAATCTTATTAAGTTGTTACATGATTGAATTTTATTATATTTGTGGAAAATGAACAAAGAAATAAGATGAGTAATGCTATATTTCATGGATCAAATAACATTTTTAGTTAGATATTGATTATTGGGTAATTTGTAGTCTAGATATAATTCTTACCGAGATGGTATGTTTATATTGAGGACTATTTATGATTCTTTTTATTATTTAATAATAAATAAGATTATTATTAGATTCATTGTATTACATTTGATGGACTAAATTTATGTATTTGATATTTTCATATTTAGCATATTTATTATTACTAATAAAAAATATTTTGATTAAATATATTGGTTTTTATATTATTATATAATTAACCAAATCTTTCATTTGTGATACTAAATAAGTAGTGTATGGATCCCAATAGCTTAATTAGATCCATGAATGCAAGATGAGGTGTAATATAATTAAATGGTGCGTATGAAATTAGTTGATCCTAGATATCATTAACTATTTAAAAACTTTAGACAAAGTAATGTTTATAGCTAAACATTTTCATTTGAAGTGTTTGATATCATTTACATACTTGTGTGATATCATGTGAGAATGGATTTATTTATGGTACACATCATTTAGTAGTTATCTTATAATAAATGGGTTCTAGTTTGTCACTCTAGATTACTACACCATCATTATCTATCCATTTATTAAAGGAGGGACATTTCCTTATTGGGAGATAGTGTGGTGGATTGATGGTTCATGGTTGGTGTGGAAATGGACTTGAATGATGTTCTTCCTCCTTATAATATTACTATATTAGAGACTACACTTGATATTATAGATAGATACTTGAGTTTGTAGAGAACTCATGCTCCATAGAGCTTTGTATGATTATATTATTATCTATTGAGATTTTATTATTAATGAAATTATACTATATATTCATTATACTTATACAATAATTGTTGTAATTTTACATCAACCATGGCTAAAATTATATTACTATTTTAATGAAATAAATGTAAGCTTTATTGTTTACTCAACATTGTTCATTAATTTTTATATCATTTTCATGGTTATCATTAGCTAAATGGATTAGCTATAAACCTTATGAGGTTAGCTAGTATAATAAATTTAATTAAATATCACTTAGTTAGATTTATCTTGGTGAAATATATTATATGAATATGTGTAATTAATTTTAAAAAGAAGTTACTTTATTCTGGTAAGACTTAGTGGGGTTGTTATATTGGGATATCATAGTTAAGGCTCAAACTCTAGGACTTAATGTGATTAATAACATAATATTATTCTCTTGTTAAGAAGGAATAAAAATGTTGTGTGCTAGACCAATAGGTGAGGTTAATTTTAATACCAATCCCCCTATTGATCCAAATCATATCACCACTAAGCAAGGTAAAAAGTTGAATTAGATCCTCACAACTATGCAAGAGACTAGGGACCAAATCATGATGATATAATAGGAAGTGCATGGCCATATAGAGTAATTATCAAGAGGAACATAAAAATAACATTACTAAGTACAAACATCCTCAATATTAGAGGCATAAGGAAGCACCATAAGATGCAAGAGATCGAGTAGTTATAGAGTTGGAATGAGATATGAAAAAGGTAAATCCACCCAAGTTTGATAAAAAATATATTGAGAGATAGAACTAAAGCATGACTAATATATGTGGAAAAATATTTTTAGATTCAAAATTACTCTAAAGTAATGAAAGTTATTTAGGGAGCATATTCACTTGCTGGTGAAGAAACAACTTGGTGTGAAAATAAGAAGCTCAAGATGACCCTCAACTCAACCACACATATTGGAAATAGTTTGTGACCCTATTTATGTCATGATGGCTTCCATAACTATAATTAGAAGCTTACATATTTTTAAAATATTAAGCAAAAAGACCTATTATTGAATGAATACTAGGAGAAATTCACCAAGCTCCTTAAGTATGTACCTCAGTATCAAGAAAATTAAAGGTTCAAGATTAATAAATCCATCATGGGATTAAAACCCCAAATTGGTTTTGAAGTAGATGTGCATGAGCCATCTACCATGGATCAAGTTTTCAATAAGGCATTAAATAAGGAACACAATCTAAAATCTCTTTCTCAAGTAATATATAAGTTTAAGAAGAATACTGGAAGTTCTAAACAAACTTTCATAAATAAGAAATAAAAGCATAGTGAAGACTCCAAGAGTCAGTTTAAGAATCAAAATGCCACGTTTAATAGTGGTTATGGGTATAGGAAACCTAGTAATGGTTTCAAGGGAAACCCAAATTATAACAAGAAAGGACCAATTAGAGGTTGATTCATTTTTAGAGGTGACCATTATGCTCAAGTATGTCTTTAGGACAAGTTGAAGAACAAGGGTTATGCTCCTTAATAGGATACTTTTAAGCAATAGATTCATGCAACTATTGATAATTATCAGGCTGATGTTGAGGTCAACATACCCCCATTTCTAAAAATTAGGATGCTTAAGATATTTTAAAACTTAACACTAAAAGCATGGCTTATTTTTAACATTATTATAATTTTAAGGTCATCCATGCCTAATGAAATTGGCCCATTTGTTTATGGTCTTCCTTTAAGGTTACTTAAATATACTAATAGTTGATCTTTATGTGATAAGTTATAGGTTTCATAGAACCCTTATTAATGGATCATGATTTGATCTTCATAGTTTATCTTTGTCCAGGCTTGTACTACCCTTTGATCTGAAGAATCTCACTATTAGATTCATGCAATAAAACCCTCCTTTCAAAAAACCCTAGCTAATGCCCTTGGTTCAAATTTACATTTGGTAGGAACAAATTAGCAGAAACATTTCAAATTCCTTTAGACTTAAGCTTAATTTTCATGTTAAGGCTTACTCATATTTTTTAACATGACCAAACCTTAACTTGAAAGTCCTACTTGGTCCATTTTATTTTCCCCCTTTGTTTCCTATATTTCTAACTAAGTCTAACATTTGTGTTGGTAGGGCCACTTTTATTTTCCTAAGAATGGTCCCCTTTATTACATATTTAGCCTAAAGCTTTAATGTTAAGGACCCATTCATGTTTATCAACATGAATGATACCTTAGCCTTAATGTCTTATCCTAGGTTTTTATTTTCATCTGAGTCCTAACTTAAAAACCTTGTTTCTTCATAGGTCTGATGGCATGTGCCTCATCGCTCCTCTTGATCGGATGGCATGAGGGAAGCATGAGGATTGGAAATCATTCAACCTTTGGACCTATCCCATGGCATCATAAATATTATGATCAATAACTTTCACTTTAATGGAGTTGAAGATAGGATGATGTAAAAACACTTAAGCTTAAGTGGGTCCCATTATTAAACATAAGACTTAAGCCTAAGTTTTATCATAAGGCCTCATTATATTTTCTAATACAATGAGACCTTAGTTTAAAATAAAAGTTTTTTACTTTAATTATTCAAAGTAACCAATCATGTACAAGTTCCTAGATCATGATCAATAGTTCATGCTTTGGTGGGACCAATGATCAAATGAAGCAAACATAATGATGAAAAGTCAAAAGGCCTAGGAAGCCCCATGGGGCTACCATGTGGCACTCCCACATAAAAGAACTTGATGAGCTTAAAATTGATGATCATGCAACTATTATTTGATATCTATGAGGCTATCATCGATGTCTACGAAACCATCAACTTTAATCTTGCCAAAATAAATAACTTTATGAGATTAAATTTAACATTTTCATGAATGTCATTTGACATCTACGAGATCATAAAATTCAAGCTCTTCAAATATTTTGCCTAGACAATAGAGTCATGTTTTATACCCTTTGAGGGGGTCAATTAAACTCCTTCTTTAAAACTTAGCATAAAATTATTTAGCCTAAGTCTGTGGCATGTTTATTGAACTGTAAATAATGAAATGATCTCATATTCTAAGTATATCCAAAGATGAGTTTAGTCTAAGTCTATATCTTAAGGTCCCCATTGCATTTGTTTTAATTCCATTAACCTTAGGCTAGAGACTTATACTAAGTCTTATATCAAAAGGATCCTTGTGACATAAAACTTATCCCAAATGCTTTTAATTGAAGGTTTTATCATGTTTATTAACACAGTAAAATACTAGGTCAAAACCTAATAGTTGGTCCTTTTATCATTTGACCCCTTCAGACATGTCCTAATAACTTAACATAAATATCTTATCATATAGTATATGTTTCATTTATTACCACAACATAAACCTTAGCCTAATACATTTAACATAGGTCACCTTTAAATATATATATATATATATATTCCAAAGAAACATAGGCTAAAATACTTTAGCTTAAAGTTTATAATGTGTTTATAAAACATAAAATAAACCTTAGCCTAAATTATTTGAGCCTAAGTCTATTATTTTATCCATGCACTAATTTAATTCCTTTCATCTCATAAGATCAATGGCTCACACTTCATCAGGCATGGATTATCCAATGATGTGAAACCACCAATGACTATTTAACAAAGCTCAAAAAGCCCATGAGGGTGATAAGTGTCATAACTATGAGGCTTGATGAAAATATGGACAATAATAGGTGAGATCCTAGATCATGATTAATGATCTATGCTTTTTCATGAGAAGATGATTAGATAGAGCACAACTACCAAATACTTTTCAATGAAACTTAGGATGCCTATGGGATTAACATGGGTTGACTAATCATTCAATATATGATTGGTATAGTGGATAAAAATAAAAAATATTATGTGGGTGATACATGGCACTACCATAAGCCCTAAACTTGCATAAAAGCCCTAATTTTAGCTTAGATTGATCATAGTTAAGCTAAGAGAGAGTCTAATTACAATTCAAGCACAAAATAATTGACTAAGAGACCATTTTGAACACAAAAATAAAAAATTTACAAACTTTGAAAGCCATGGTAGCCAGGAAATAATAATACAGGGATGAGATAGAGTTATATTTGTCTATAGACAATGAAGGGAGGGTCTTGTTATCCATTTTGGCCCATATACCATCATTTACCTGGTCTGAATAGATGAGCAGGGTCCTAATATTTAAATTGGATTAGGTGACTTAAAATCAAGATCAACATTGCAAGTGGAGGGATCCAAATGGGCTTTCATGGCATTGAGTAGTTGCAGGAGCTAACCCAGAAAAGAAGCCTTGATTACACCTTTTTTCAAAATTTGGCCAATTTTATAATTCATATTTCCTTCAAAGGAAGTGTTCCACATAAAGCCTACAACAAAGGTATAAGGCATAATTATTTTAGGATTTTTGTCCCACTTTACTTGTTTAAGAGTTGGAATTATTTTGGGAGTTGTGTTTTGGGCTTTTTGTTTAAATGCTGGGAATTATTTCAGACATTTTGTCCAAAACAATTTCCTCAAAGGATATTTTCTTGGGAAAATGGGTTAGTTCAAAGTTTTGAAGGGCATTTATAAAGGGTTGAAGGGTCATTCTAAGGACACAATTCATTTGGAAAAATTACCTGGGACATTTTATCAAAGGTAGATTTCTTTGGGAGCTTTTTTCCTAAAGAAAAAGACCAAGGAAAAATTCTTTTAGACATTTTGTCTAAAAGAATTATTCAGAGCAAAGTGTCTTATACACCCTTCCTGAAGGGTACTTTTCTCAGTGAAGTAAAACAATCAAAAGTCCCAAATGATTTATTATTTGAGAAAGTAGACCTTTGAAACAAGTCCAAAGGGTATCTTTTAAAGAAAGTGTGTTATGCCCTTTTCTAAAAGGTCCTTTTTTTCAGGTGAGTGCCCCAAACAATTTCTTTTAAAGGTATGTTTCTCAAGTAAATAGTCCACTTCAAAGTTCTGAAAGGCATTTTCTTGGCAAAGTATCCTACAAACTTTCTCCAAAGGATATTTTTGCAATGAGGTGGGCCAATTCTACATTCCAAAGGGAAATTTTCAAAATGGATAAGGACCAAGACATAAAAAGTAAAAATCAAGGCCAATTTGGGGAAAATAATAACAAGATCTTAGACATATCTTCAATATAAGTGAAAAGATAACTAATGCCAAGAGCATTAAGGAAGATATGGATATGAATGATAGGTAATTGAGTGAGCTTGCTAAAAAAGAGGAAGAGTGTCTCTTGAAGATGGCTATGGAATTAGAGCTGGTTATTGAATAATACTAGAGGGCTATGAGCATCCTCCAACAATAACAAGAAAGTTTTTAAGAGTAGGACCCACCATCCAATTAATTGAATGATATTTTATTTTTTAAAAACTTTGTATTATTTTTAAAATATAATATCCTTAAGTAAAGGTACATGATATTTTGTTAGCATATTGCCTCTAGGTTAGTTTAGTTTGGGAAAGCAAATGTATTCTAGAGTTGTGAAAAAGGACATTTATCCTTGTCTTCTTATGCATTTGTATCTTGTAACTAACCAGTATATGACCTTATCCTTTTATAAAAGGTATTACTACCATTTTCTAAAGGGGGGAGTTATTAGAGCCAAAATTAATTTGTGAACCTGAATCAAGTAATACAAGCAAAAAATTCTATAAAGATTGTATAATATTTGTCTATGTGTTTGCTATCATGGATTCTCTCTCATTTGCTTATTCTAATATCTAGATTTGAATAGTTATTATGGATTATTGGTGTACACCTTTTATTGAATAGTTGTTAGCTTGTGTCAATGCTAGGTTGACTAAAATTTCCTAGGTTCATTTAATTTGATTGCTCTTCTTGAATTTGGGCCAATGTTGTTTGCTTGTAGGAGTAAATTTTTAAAGCGTGTCTGGTTCTTATCTTCATCTTTTCATATCTTCCTCAGAAGTATACCTAATGTGTGATGTGATTTAGGATAATTTGGTTCACTTCACATGTTGGTTTTAAGTACATTCTTGGATGAAATTTGAACTTTATCATGATGTTTAGAATAAAGATCAACAATACCTCTTTCTTCCCTACCCTTCTTTTTGCTTCTTTTTTTAATTGATCACCTTAGTTTAGCTTGTCATTGTAAATATCCATCCTAAATTAATTATTAATTTAGTTCTTGAGATTAATTCACTGTCCTTTTAATATTTACTAAATATTTTACATAGATCTATTGTTTGGGCATAGTGGCTTTCGACCACCAACTAATATAAATATTGTGAAACAGTCACTTGTGCTACCTCTATTCCACCAATAGGTAATAGGATTACCATAACCTAAAAATCATGCATTGGATTCTTAGGAATTCATAAATGAGAAGTATTTATAAACACTATGGGTACCTATGGTACACATTTAGGCATCAACATGAGCTTTGATGGTGCTGGAAGGAGGACCATCAATAATTCTTTGTGAATTTATAAGATCTTTACTAGTTTTGGTGTATTTTGATCAAGATGACTCTATTATTTACATATTTGTGTTTCTTATAACATAATTGTGTAAAGGTTGGTGATATTCAAGGTTTTCAACTGGTCTTTGGGCTTATTTAGATAAAGATTGACATTCTTTGAATACATATGCTTAGTCATGGAAAAGATAGCTTTAGATCTATAAATCCAACCAGTTTAAGGTTAGTAATAGTTTTTTTATCAAAGATTCATAAATACTTTGAAAATTTTAGTTTATTTGGAATTGAACATGTAAATATCATTCATACTAGTCTATTTCAACACTTCTTTGAGCTAACCTAGTTAAAGAGTATTGTCCTTTACTATTCTTTATATGAATCTTTATAAAATTTGCTTAATGTGAAAATCTTATCATTATTATTTGTAAATATTGATTTGACACATCATATTTCAAACATGTTTCAAGGTCATAAGTTATAATTACCCAAGGTAAGGCTTAGGCAAACATAATTCCCAAAGTCTCAAACACTTCACTAGTTCAAGGTACTCATGTGTTCAAGGTATGGCTTGGCTAGGTGGTTCTTCAATCAACATGTCAAGTATAGTAAATGATCTTCCTTGAAATCCTAAAAGATATTTACCTTCTTTTAGTCCTAATAATGTTGTCATAGTTGAAAAACATGTTATAAGTTTCAAAGCTACTTTGAGATTAGTGAATTTAGTCCATGAAGCTGTAGCATGTAGGTTATTTTCATTTACTCTTAAAGATTCCACCTATGAATGGTTTCTCAACCTTTCGTAGGATTGCATTTCTAGTTGGAATGATTTCAAAAATATATTCATTGATCAATTTGGAAAATTATTAGTCTCTATGTCTTGTATTAGTATTTTAACATAATTAAAAGGGATGTTAATGAAACCATTAGAGCCTTTAACACATGGTTCAAAAAAATGTTTAGTAAAACTATAACCCCTTATAGATTGGTGGAGTGGACAAAGCTCAGAAATCCCATGAGGGTGCCAAGTGGAACCATCATGAACCCCAAACATTCATAAAATCCCTAATTTGAGCCTAGTTTTAATCATAGTTAAGCTAAGAGAGAGTCTAATTACAATTCAAGCACAAAAGAATTAACCCAAAGACCATTCAGAACACAATAGTAAGCAATTTGCAAAGTCTAGAAGCCAAGATAGCTTGGAGGAAACAATATAGGGATGAGATAGAGTTATATTTATCTGTAAACAATGGAGGGTCTTTTTGGCCATTTTGGCCCACATACCAGCATCTACCTAGTTTGAATATATGAGTAGGGTCCCAATTATTGAAGTAGATTATGTGACTTAAAAGTAGGCTCAACATTGCAAGTGGAGGGATACAAACAAGTTTTAATGGTGTTGAGTAGTTGTAGGGGCTAGCCCATAAAAGAAGCCTGGATTACAACTTTTCTCAACTTATGGCTAAGTTTAGCATTTAGATTTCATTTAGAGGAAGTGTTCCACACAAAGACTAAAAAAAAGGTACAAGGCATAATTATTTTAAGAGTTTTATCCCACTTTAGTTGTATAAGAGATTCCTTTGAAAGTTATGTTTTAGGCTTTTTGTTTAAGTTTTAGGAATTGTTTCAAATATTTTATCCAAAATAATTTCCCTAAATGATATTTTTTGGGGAAAATGGGTCAGTTCAAAGTTTTGAAGGGCATTTCCAAAGGGCTAAAGGACCATTCTAAGGACATAATTCCTTCAAGAAAAATATTTTGGACTTTTTCCAAAAGGCAAATTTCTTTAAGAGATTTTATCCCAAAGAAAAAGATTAAGGCAGAATTCTTTTAGACATTTTGTCTGAAAGAATTATTCATATCGAAGTGTATTATATACCATTCCTAAAGGGGACTTTTCTTAGGGAAGTAAACCAAGCAAAATATTGAAGGATATCTTCTTTGAGAAAGTAGACCTTTGTAAAAATTTTGAAGGTTATCTTTTCAATAAAGTGTCATATGCACTTTTTTGAAAGGTCCTTTTTTGTCGGTGAGTGCCCCAAACAATTTCTCCAAAATGTTTTCTCCAAAATGTATGTTTCTTGGGGAAATAGTAAACTTCAAATTTCTGAAAGGCATTTTCTTGAAAAATTTTCCTACACACTTTCTCTGAAGGATCTTTCTATAATGAGGTGGACCAATTCTAAATTCCAAAGGGCACTTTTCAAAAGGGCTAAGGACCAAGACATTAAAAGTAAAAGTTAAGGCTATTCTAGGGTAGACAAAAATGCGATCCTAGACATGATATTCAATGCATGTTAAAGGATAACTAAGGCCAAGAGAATTAAGGAAGTTATGGCTAGGAATGATAGGGAATTAAATGAGTTTGTTGACAAAGAGGAAGAGTGTCTCTTAAAGTTGGTTGTTAACTTAAATTTGGTTAATGAAAAACACTAGAGGGCTATGAGCATCCTCCAACAACAATAAGAAAGTTATCAAGAGTAAGGCCCACCTACTAATTAGTTGAATGATATTTTATTTTATAAAAAATTTGTAATATTTTTAAAATAAAATATACTTTTGTAAAGGCATATGCTATTTTGTTAGTGTATTTCCTCTAGGTCAATTTAGTTTGGAAAACCAAATGTATTCTAGAGTTGTAAAGAAGGATACTTGTCCTTGTCTTCTTATGCATTTGTATCTTATAATCAACTGGTATACAACCTTGTCCTCTTATAAAAGGTAGTAATACCATTTAGTAAAGGGGAGGGGGAGTTCTTACATCCAAAATTACTTTGTAAACATGGAGCAAGCATTACAAGCAAGGAATTTTACAAATATTCCTAGTATTTGTCTACGTGTTTACTATCATGGATTCTCTCCCATTTGCTTGTTCTTATTTCTATATTTGAATGGTTCTTATAGAATCTTGGTGTGCACCTTTATTTGTAGAGTTGTTAACTTGTGCCAATGTTAGGTTGACCAAACGTTCTTAGTTTCATTTCATTTTCTTACTCTTCTTGTATTTAGGCCAATGTTGTTTGCTTGCAAGAGTAAATGTTTAAAGTGTGTCTAGGTCTTATCTACATCTTTTCATATATTCCTTATAAGTATGCCTAATGTGTGATGTGATTTGGGATAAGATATTTTACTCTGCATGTTGGTTTTAAGTGCATGCTTGGATGAAATTTGAAATTTGTCATAATATTTAGAATGAAGATCAACAATACCTATTTTTGCCCTACCGTTCTTTTTGCTTCTTTTTTACTTGATCACCTTAGTTTAGTTTGTTATTATAAATGTCCATCCTAAATTATTTCTTAATTTACTTCTTAATCATAATTCACTATCCTTTGCATAGTTACTATATATTTTATGTAGATCTATTCTTCAGCCATGGTGACTCCCAAACACAAACTAATATAAATATTATGAAATAGTCACTTGTTCTACCTCTATTCCACCAATAGGTAATAAGATTAACACAACCTTTAACTCATGCATTAGATTCTTAGGAATCCAATGCTAATGATAATTTTTTCTAAACACTATGGGAACTTATGGTACACATTTAGGCATCAACTCAGTATCAAGATTTTCCCATAGAACTATCAAGTATTTTTATTCGATCATCTAGTTTTAATTTTAATTGACATATGAGATACAAAATGTTTCATTACTCCTACAATGCTTAGTAAATTAGTTAGAAAATCTGGATTTATGGTAAAAGCATGGTTGGTATAATATGTGAATGAGTCAAAGCTCAAATTTGATAAGTGTTTAGTTTAAGTTGAGATTTGGTTGCCTAAATTCAATACAGTAGTGGATCTATATGCTACACCATTAGGGTCATATTATGTGATCTTAGGAGTCAATTAATGTTGATTTCTATCTAAAAAATGTTGAGCATAAAGATGATTTTGGAAATTAGACACAACATTAGGGTGATAAAAGGGAGTTGAAGATAAGGTAAATTTCTAAAATTTAACTAAAGAAATATTAGAGAAAGGGATGCCAATAATTTATCAATAAGACAAATGAGATGTAGGAATATAAGGAACCATCCATCAATGATTATGCTTTTCTAAATAAATTTCAAGATGTGTTTCCATAAGAATTACCTAGATTAACACCCAAGCATGAGTTTGATTTCTCGATTGATATCATACTTGGAATGGAACCATAATCTAAGGAACTATATAAAATGAAAACCATTGAATTGGTTGAGTTAAAGGCTCAAATTTAGGAGTTATTTTCAAAAATATTGATTCGATTAAGTGTGTCACCATGGGGTGCACCAGTTGTCTTCATCAAAAAGAAGGATGGTACTCTTCACCTATGTATAGACTATAAGATGAAGAACAAGTTGATGATAAAGAATAGATATCCATTACCATGCATTGATGATATATTTTATCAAGATATGAGGGTAAATTATCTTTTCAAAAATTTATTTTAGAATAGGGTATCATTAACTAAGAATTTGTGATGAGGATATTCAAAACACAACATTTAGAACTTGATATGGGCACTGCGAGTTCATAGTGTTACCATTTGGGTTGACAAATTCTCTTGTAAAATTTATTAATCTTATGAATAGTGTGTTTAGATATTATCTAGATAATTTGGTATTAGTCTTTCTAGATGATATCCTCATATAGTCCAAGGTTGAGGAATAACATCGACAACATCTAGAACTAGTTTTGCAACATTTTTGAAATCATAAGATGAACAAAAAGTTTTCCATGTGTGTATTTTTATAAAATAAAGTGTGGTATTTAGGAAATGTTATCTCCATAGATGATATTTTAGTGGATGTAGTGAAGATAGGAGCCATAATAGACTGGAAAGTGCCAAAGAATGTGCATGAGGTAAGAATTATCATGGGATTAGTAGGTTATTATAAGAAATTCATTATGAATTTTTGTAAGATAGTTAATATAATTACATCTCTTCAGTGGAAGAATAATTTTTTTTTCTAGTTAGACAATTGGAAGATAGCCTTTTAGGAGCTGAAAAGGAGGCTTAATTTAGTACCAATGCTAAGATTTCTTGATCTTAAAGCTCAATTCTTAGTGATCATGGATGTATCTAGGGATGGACATGGATGAGTTATAATGGAATTGCTATTAATTTGGCCTATCAAGGCAAAAATACTACCCCTATTATCTGAATATTTCTT
Source organism: Torreya grandis (assembly GCA_037957365.1). Classification (NCBI taxonomy): domain Eukaryota; kingdom Viridiplantae; phylum Streptophyta; class Pinopsida; order Cupressales; family Taxaceae; genus Torreya; species Torreya grandis. The sequence continues at coordinate 132,392 of JARHVA010009549.1, read as the reverse complement.
GAAAATGGTAAATTTCCTAATATAGTTGGTCAAACTGGTCAATTATGGCCTAAAAATGTAAATTTTGGCTAGAAATGTCAAAAAATAGGGTTTAAAAGCATAAAAAATGATATCAAGAGTTATAAAATTATCTCAAAATAGATTTAGTAATGTTTTAAAAAGTGAATTTATCCTAAGTATAAATGTTCAAGTCATGAAAAGATTTCTTGATATCTTATTTTAGCCAAAAAGGGCCCTTTTACCCCTCCCACATGCCAAATTGATAATTGAAAAGGTCAAAAATATGTAAATTTTCATTATATCAACTAAATTATTCAAAAATGTTCTTTTTCAAGCATTGGATGGTGATGTTTATCTTTTAAAAGGAGGAAAAGACTCCTTGTTAACTTATTTCACAAGAAAAGTATAAAATTTGTATGAAATACATATAATCTAGGGTATGGGAAGTCATTTCCAAGGAATATACCACATTACCCAAAAATTTCATGGATTTTTAAGGCCATATAGGCATAAAACTAGCTTCCTTTTGGTTTCTTGCTTCTTGGCACAAGGGGACATACCTATAGTTTTTCTATTGGTATAGTCTTATGGAGAAGGGTAGAGCTCTAAAATTTGGGGTGAATAAATTAGACTCACATGTATTAATTATGGTTCAATTTTTTCTCAATTAGAAGATCCATACTCAAGAACCATCTATTTAAAGTCATGTCAAACTCTACAGCCTAATAACCAGAAAGGCAATTATTTTTCTTCAATTTCTCTTCACCTAGGTAGAGTTTTGGGAAAATTAAAATTGTTTCATAATAATTAAAACTTTATATACCATTAAATTAAATTTTTAAGGTGTTATTAATTAAATTAAAGTTCAAAATAAAAGACACAAAATTAGCTAGTGCAAATCTGTAGTTGGAAAGATTGCAAAGTAAATTATATGGTCCAAAGAGAAGATTTACTTTTGTGGCCTTCCATAATAGTCACCTATAGGATTTTGTCCATATAGGGTGACATCATCAAATATCACCTATAGTTTCTCAAACATGAGAGTGAAGGATCATGCATTAATCAAATACCAAATATTACTAGTCACTATTGTAAAGCAATTACTAATAAAGAGTTATCCATAGCAATCAAGTGATATATATAGCCTTTATATACATAGTCATTCCTTGCCTCTATCTGTACAAAGGATATCATACTAGATCATAAATCCAAGAAAATAAGAGACTATCTCAATGAGTTATTAGGTATCATGTTGATAAAAGATAAGGTCAATTCAATAAGGGCATTAAAATCAAGGGTCTACTTAAATGAAAGAGATCTAAAACCTAGGAAAATGACACCTATAGTCATTTTGGAGGAGACACTTACATCGACAGGCATGTACCCTATAAGGAGGCCAAATAGCAATAGGAATGGTCTTTGACCTATTTAGGAGGCTAGTTTTAATTGGAAAGGGGGTAATGGAATTGAGGGAGAGGTAGTCATGAATGAAAGAAGGAAAAGGCACACATAAAGTTCAATAAGAGCCTATTATATGTATATTAGCCTACAACCTCATGTAAATACATCCTTAGTCAGCTAGGGTTTAACAAGGTTGTAAGGATCTCATGGTTCATGGTTAAGAAAATGATATTGTGGCTACAAGATAGTACATGCAAATATAAACCCTCTTCACACCTCTTGGTATTATTTTTTGGTGGCATATTTCACTTTATCACTATCCATACAAGAGACATCATCTTACAATGAAACAATATTCATCTATGGCTACCCTAAGGGCTAAAGTATAGTCAAGTGATATATAGGTCTATGAGTGTTATAGTTTGGTAGGAGAGTCATAATTTCTTATCATGCTAAGAATTTCCATAAGGATTATCAAAGACCTTTTAAAAATTATATTCTCCAATGCATAGTAAAACACTATCAAGTGCCTTTCAAATGACACTTATAACCATCATATGATTTGAAGTATGTTTATGTGCTAGAGGAGATTGATTTGAAAGTTAAATATTATTAAAGCAAATCTCATTCTAAAATATATGGTTAGGAAATTAAAGATACAAGAATTTATGAGCTTTAAAACTTCATGTATATCTGATAAATTCTCATGCTAGGATCATTCACATGTGCATATTTTCCATACAACCATCTCTAATGAGACCTATAGTGCTCTTGAAACATCCTACAAGCCTTTACCCTATAAGAAGGAAACCATACATCATGATAAATATTTCAAGGAAGAGTTTGAACTTATTGAAGTGTTTCAATAGAGGGTGATCATCATACTTAAAATAGAACACAAAATGTGTATGAGGAAGGGCTATAGTCACCTATAGTATCAAAAGGTCACCTATAACTAGCTTTCATGAGCACTTAAAGCCAAAAGGTAATGGAAGTGCTTTATCAAAAGACTTTGAGATTGTGGGGAGGATAGTTTTGGCCATCAAAAGTGATAATTATATGATTTTGGCAAACTAAGGGTGAATATGAAAGAAGATATGGTCATTTGAGGGATTCTCATACTAATAGCCCCAATCATGGCATACATTAACAAGAAGGCATATTACGTTTCAATGAAGGAGTAAGAAGGAGAAATGACCTACTCTCAGCTCAATCAAGTGACCTCAAGTCACTACAAGAAACAATCTAAAGCTAGAAAAAAAGGAGAATAGGGCATACTAGAGGTTTTAAGATAGTTCAATCTTGTATACTATCCTAATGCCACTGAGGAACACAAGCTATAACCATCACTAAAAGTCATCCTAAAACCGAATAGGTGATATTGTTGATGAAAACCTAAGAATTATAAATTAATAATGTGATATAAACTTTAAGATAAAAAAACAATTTGATGTTTTATGACTACCATTAGTTGAGAGGAGGTTATAAGCCACCTAAAAAACCCTAGAACTGTCTGCATAAAAGGCCATCAAAGGCATCATACAACCATCTATAATGGCAGAAATCTAGTCACTTCTAAGGGTTGAAATCAAGGTTAAAAAGATAGAGAATAGGATGAGAATTAATTAGAAAGAGATAAGGGTTTTCATGTGGAATATAAGTCTAATTATGACCTATATGTAGTAAGAGCTTACCTACAGACCTATATGGTCAGGGATAGGGATAGGAGCTTTTGAAAAGTCTTAAGATCATTTGGAACTAGAGGAAGACCTAATAATTTCATGGTGACTTGAAGATTATAATGGAACTATTATTACATTTAGTCAGGGATTTTGAAGGGGTTTAAGAGGCTAGATAATACACCTACAATGATAAACACAGTCCTAGGCTATGAGGTAAAGAAGACAAAGACCATCCTTTCAAGTGAACTAAGGTATATGATGCTAATTGAGAAAATAAAAGTTATAAATTGGTACCTTAAAAATTTTACTAAGTTCATAAATAGTATTATTTGTCCTTTGAGGTACTACATAGGCCACTATATGAATATATGCCAATTGAGAAGCTTACTTGCCTTGATGGAGGGTCAAGTCATGCTGGAAAATAGGGGTAGAGGTTCTTTTACAAGCTTATATAAGAAATATTGATCAAAATTAAGGTTTTTTTGACATTAAATACATCTAATTCCATGAAAATAACCTTCAAAACATGAAAAATTAGTCCAAAATATAGATAGTCCATGCACAGAGGTCAAAACTAAGAGAAATTTGAGTATTCTCAGAGCTACAAGAAGAGTTAAGACTTAAAATTTTGTAAAAAAAGGTAATAATGAGTTGGATAACATAATAAAAAAAATTCATGATCATTGGATAAGTTCACATACTCATTATTTTGTCTTGGACCTCAACCTATTTGTTTGAAGTCACCATTGGAGCATGATTCATTCTGGAGCACTTCAGAAGATTCTAAGATAAATTTAGGAATTGAAAATCACGGGATGATTTTTTTACATCATAATAATACCTAAAAATAGTGTAAATACTTATAATTTTATGCAAACCATGCTCACATAGTGTTTTACAGGTAAACAAGCACTTAGGCCAAAAATGCATTTTTTGACTTTTCATGGAAAAATGACTTTTAGAGTCTTTTTATAGAATTTTACAAGTAAAATAATGATATTTTAAGGATTTTATAATCTTTTAATAAACCATTTTAATTTTAGTGAAGTTTTTTCACTTTTTGTAGTTTTAGGCACCCTTCCAAGCTACCTGTTCAAATGCTCATTTTCTTCACCATGTGTGGAGTTGGGAAAAAAATATTGGTATGTTTTGAGTACCTATATTAAATTATAATTAATTAACAATTGATATCAGTTGAGGGGATATGATTTATGAACTATTTCTAAGAGCGTAGGCAACCTAGAATTCAGTCAGTTCCCCGTAGGTATATTTCTCCATGTGGTAACTTTTTATATATTTTTAATGAGAACCCAATATTTTAAAGGATGTTTTGGGGTTATATTTATACACATAAATGGAAAAAATTTGGTATTTGGAGCTTTGTACTTCATGAATTATCATTTTGAAAATTTAGCTTCAAAGCCTGCCTAAACCCTGGAAAAGCTAGTTTTACAAAAAATTAATTTTATTGGCATCAAATCATATTGAATCAACCTAAAACATTTTAAAATGTTAATTAAAATTAGAGAAGATACCAAAAATGTCAATTTTATGCATGGATATGTATAGAAGAGGGCATAAATCACATGTTTTGTGGAAAAAACATGTAAAATGAAGTACATGCCAATTTAATAGAATATAATTATTGGATCTCAAAGATTAGAACTTGTTATTCATCTTAAAATATTCAGTTTGTTAGAAATAATTCCATAAATATCCTCACTATCTCAAGAAAAATGGCTAGTCTATTAGAAATTTATGTAAAACGAGCCTACGCAACCCTACTGACTAATGATGAAGTTTTTCTCATCAAAATCATAATTTTGTTGATGAGTAATTATTTTTAAGGTGAAATTTGTTGTTTTTGTAGTTTTCATGACTTCATTTTCAGGTTTAAAGGTGTTTAAGTGCACAAAATAGGCCTTTTTGGCTGTACTAGTCTAGTTGGCCTAATTGGTCACAAGTCAAGTTAGATTTTAGCATTGGATGACTATTTAAAAAGTTCCAAGTGAGTTTCCAAACTGCATATCTACTGTTCCTTAGATAATTCATGTTGATCTCACTCTTTAAGGGTCTATTTTCATTCAAGTGGAGGCAATATGGAGTTGATTAGTCTTGAGTTTCAATTGACATATTGTCAAGTGCCACATCTATTATTATTTATCTTGAAGGCTTTCAACACTTCCAGCTTAATTCAAGTTGAATTTTTCCACCTAGAGATTGGCATAACATCATCTCATGTAAGATGGAGTTAAGTTGAGTTGACTTGTCAAAGATTTCCACATATACTCTTGGTTTCCATTTAAAGGAAGACTTTTTCTTATTTCAACTCAACTTTCAAACATATCAAGTGGAGTTTCCTTCCTTTGAATATTATGGAATAGCATTTAATGCATGGAAAGTTTGAATTTCAATGGGCCCACCATTCCTTCTATGCCAAACTTTCAAATAAAACAAGGAATTTTTATGGAGATAAATATTTTAATGATTATTTTAAATATTGTAAAGGGATTTAAATCTTGAATTAATTAACCAAGACTAATCCTTATCCCCTGGGAACTCAACTTAGGATTTTTTTAGGTTTTGAACATATATATTGGCTTTTTGAAGCCATTTGAGATTTTTTTCCTGAAACTAAGAGAGAAATTGTAATTTGGACCATTTATCGATAAAGGTGTTTTTATTTTGTATCTGAGTTTTGAAATAAGAATAATATGTATTTGATTGTGTATCAACATATAAGTGAGATTTATCTCCTTTTTGTACGTCCCTTCCTCACCTATCTCTCTCTATCTCATATTTTATAGGCCATTTGAAGTGGTTTTCAACCCTTCATCTAAAATATTTGTGCATAAGGATTAAAATAGGGATTTTTGTTGATTATATGTGTGCATTAAGTTTAGTAAATTCAAATAATATGAACAATTTAGGTGCATCACCCTTATAATTAGGATTTTCTTTCAGTTTCTCTTCCCTTTTCACCCCAAAAAACCATATTAATTTAGATATAATTAATAAATTTAAAGGAAACCAGCCCTCTCTAGAGCTTCTTCTCATCACAGAGTCACCCACACTCTAATAAGTTCCCATTGTATTAGCTGGAGTGAGGGTGTGCTTTGCACATCTTCAAACAAGGTGCAATCTAGAGTGATAACAATTTTTGGCATGCTTGATGGGACAACTTATTCACACTTTTTAATTATTATCTATGTATTTGAGTATATTATTAATTTCCATATTTTTATTTTCAGATTTGTATATTTTTCATGCCACCAAGAGTTGTCACAAGATCCTCTATAAAAGGGAAAGAAACATATTTCTCTAAATTATCTTACCAGCTAAAGAAGAAGAAAGCTTTTTCAGTCAAATCAAAATCCTACACCCTCTATTATCCCTAATATTACACAAAATCCTCCTATTCAAGCTAATATTTTCTAGCCAAATATTGTTTTAAATCCTATTCCTTAGATGGTTATTCCTATAAGATAGGATTTTGTTGCATTCAATGGTGGTAGTCCTCTAAATCTCAATCAATGGGATGATATTCTAGTTTTAGCTTTGAAGGATCTTCCTTATATTATAGGAGAAAATACAAAAAATCCTATAGAACATATTGTAGATATTATTAATCTTTGGTCAGTACATCATGTGACATAAAAAATTTAGCAATGAGGTTGTTGACAACTTTTTCAAAGGAAAGGCACTTTAGTGGTACATAGGTTTGACTCCTGCATTAATGAACAACTAAGATGAATTTGGAAAAAATATATGTAAACATTTTAAAGATAAAAGTAATCATATTCCACTTACGGAGAAGCTTACAACAATTAAGAGATTGAACCATGAGTTCATGGTGGATTTCAACTACATTTTTAGAAGACTTGGGATAGAATTCTCACAGTGATCAAGCCTACACCCAACTATTCTTTTTTGTACTATATAAAGGCTATTAATTTAGATTTGGCTATAATTATCCAATATATGGGAGGTAATACTTTACTTGAAGCTTTTAAAGTATAAATCAAGGTTTAAAATTACCTTATACAAGCAAGCAAGTTATCTCCAAGGCCACCAATGCCTCTTTTCCATAGATTCATCCTCCTACTCCAACTATTGCTCCAATTCCAGAGTCATCAAAGTTGCATCAAATAGAAGGTGATAAATCTGATAGATTGAGGAAAATAGAGAGTCTTATTAAGGATCAAACTAACAATTTGGTTAGAAAGGAGAGGTAATAAGCTCCACCATACATGCCATATAAAAATACTAATTAGAATTATCAGCCCAATAGGCCATCTTATCAATGCAATTAGGAAGGTCAAGGGTATAATTATAAATCAAGGCAATATAATCCTAATGCTCCAATAAATTCAAGAGTTATTATGCTAACTCATACCAATTATGTTCAAGAATAGCAATGGAATATTCAATGGGATCAAGCAAACAACATGACAATGGCTCTAACTGGTGAAAGTTCTCATCAATGTTTCATGAAACAAAGTTTAGTTCTCCCTTCATTTGAAAACTAGATACCTTCTCAGAATAAGGAAACTTCTCTTTCTCATGGAGATATTCCTTCATTCACTAAAGTAAAAGTTCCAATCAACAAGGAGAAGGTAGTGTTAAGGTACCTACTGAAACTACATTTATCAACTTCTAGGAAGATGAGAATTCATTTGAGCACTTGACTACTATTCAAAGTCAATAATTACCTAATATTGATAATTTAGTTTTATAATAGATCCAAGAAAATATTAATTGGAAAGGGTTTAGGTCCTAAAATGGAATCCCCTTATTCTTATCAACCACAACAAAAGATAACTAGACATGAGCTACCTCTAAAAAGTTGAAATTAGCAAGCTCAAGATCCAAAAGATAAGAACATGAAAGGACCTTTTATTCCCCAATTCACAGAACATTTAAGAGCTCCTTCTACTACTAAATTATAGTCAAAATTAACTACTTCTACACTTAGTATAATGGATCATATGAAGAAGACTTTAGTATCAATTTTAATGTGGGATACTCTGCTAATCCCAAAACAAGAGTACTTGCAAGAAGAGATTTCAAAGCTCAATATTTCTAAAAAACCACCTAAAAAAGAAAGAGTAAGTTATATCATAAATAATTATAATCTATCTATTTATTCTTAACCTCTTAAGGTGACTAAACCTCCTCCATTTTACCTTTTTATTATCATTGGAAATTTTCTTATCTATAACTGTATGATTGATAGTGGGGATAATACTTTTATCATGCCCAAATCAATAGCTAATAAGTTAGGATTGTAGTATGAAACCCATGAGAAAGGTTTCTTGTAATTAGATAGGTCTCCTACCAATACTATAGGTGTGTTGAAATATCTAAAAATTATACTTGTTGCTTGTCCAAATTTCACCATTTTATAGGATGTTGTTGTTGTTGATCTACCTCCATATTTTTCACTATGTCTATCCAAAGATTTCACTACCGAAATAGGAGGTTACATTTCTTCAAATTTGTCACAAATGGTTTTTATAACCAGGTATGAAACCAAAGTAACTATTAGATAATATCCTATTTATAGATTTCATCTTGAGCCATATATACCAAATATGTTAAATGTGAATTATAGTATTTCAAAAGAAGATGATAACACCATTGATCAAGAGAATTTTAAGCCTCTTTAATGCATTATAGATATTTTCCTATATGAGTGGGATATTTATAATCATGTACATGACCCTTATAAAAATATTGAAGATTCTAATTTTGGAGTCTATTGTATGCATGAAGAACGTGACTTATTTCCTAGTGTCACTATCTTAGTGCAAGATCAAGGAGTTTGTAATATTTTTTTGATGGATCAAGAAAAAAGAATGGAAGTGGGAATAGTATAATGTTGGTTTCACCACAAAATCAAAGGTATTATTCTTATGTTAGATTTTATTTCAATTGTACTTCCAATACTATAGAGTATGAAGCTCTTATTTATCATATTTAATGGGCTAGAAAGAGGGATATTAAGCTCTTATAGGTAAAAGGTAATAGTGAATTGATAGTACATCAAGTAATAGATGTAATTGTAGTAAAAAAACCTCTTTTTAAGGTCTAAAAACATATATTTTTGGACATCATAGAATATTTCCTTGCATTTAACATTTGCTCCATTCCTAGAGGAGCAAATAGGCATGCTGATTGACTTACTACCATAGGAGCATAGTATGCCATTTTAGATCAGATTAAGGACAATAAAAATAAAACCCAAATCAAGGTTGTATGTATTCCTTCAATTCCAAACAATGGTGTAATTTGGAAAGTTTTTGACTCTAATAAGAAACTAACATATTTTCTATAGAATGAGGTAGAGTTTTGCCAAAGAAATCATGATAAATTATAGGATCAATATGGAACTCAGATTGTGAAATATAAATAAAATAATATGCCTAAAGGTTTAGTTAATTTATAAAGCATTTTCAATAAATATGATCAGCTAAGAAAAGACAAAGTGAGTATTTCTTCCAAAAAACAGCATTATGAGCCAATTAACATGTCTGAAGGTAAGCAACTCAAGTTGGGTAAAGTGAATATTGATTATGAGTGTAGCTTTTATTTCATTATGTCAAGAATACATGGTTTTATTTACTTGGGAGTACTATTATTTGAAAGGTTTTGACCCTAGATTGGCACATCATACTGTTGAAATGGAACAAGATGCAAAACTAGTAAGACAAAAGCAAAGGCCTATCAACCCTAAGGTTGAGATTCTAATGAGGAAAGAACTTACAAAGCTGATTTAATCAAGTATTATATTTCCTATTAAACATTCAACATGGGTAGAAAAGATTTTTCAAATAAGAAAAAAATGGAGAGATAAGACTTTGTGTAGATTTCATAGATTTGAACAGAGTATCATTGAAAGATCACTATCCACTTCCTTCCATGGATCAAATCTTGCAAAGAGTATCAAATTCATAGAGGTTTTATTTATTGGATAGATACTTAGGATACAATTATATATTGGTGAAAGATAAAGATCAACATAAAATAACTTTCACCACTAAATGGGGTACCTTTACTTATAATAAAATTCCTTATGGACTCTCCAATGATAGAGCTACCTTTCAAAAAGGGAAATGGATGTTGCTTTTCATGGTATTTTGAGTGAAATGGTTTTAGTCTATTTTATTGACATTATATTATTTTAAAAAGGACTCTAATGATTATCTAACACATTTTAAGATTATTTTTGATATATTTAGAGAATTTGAAGTTTCATTAAATCTAAAGAAATGTATTTTTTTAGTACATGAGGGGAGACTTCTTGGGCATGTGGTGTCCAAAGCTAGTATTTCCATTGATATATAAATAATAGAGGAAATAATTTATATATCATTGCCTAAACAAAAGAAAACATTATATAACTTCTTGGGTAAGATTAACTTTATCAGAAGATTCATTCCTAGTTTTGTAAAACTAGTAAATCCACTTACTCAAATGGTTAAGAAACACCAAGAGTTAACTTTGAGTAAAGAAGGTAAAATAATTTTGAATATATCAAGGAATAAATCAACCAATATCCTACTTTTTTAAATCCAAATTTTAGTGAATATTTCTTCTTGTATGTTTTCTCTACTTCGAGTACTATTTTAGCCATGCTTATGCAGTAGAATGATGCAGGTTTGGAACAACCCATTGCTTTCTTTAGTCAAGATTTAGAAGGTTATGAAGAGATATATTATTTTTAAAAAAACATGTAATTTATATTATAAGAGGTCTGAAAAAATTTATACATTTGGTTTCAATTAATAAGATTATACTAATGGTTGCTCATCCAAGTGTGAAAGATTTCATTCTCAACAGAGACTTGAGCGAAAAGAGAGATAGATGGGTCAGTAAGTGCATGAAATATGAAATTGAAGTCAAAGTTAAAAATATTGTTTGAGGAAAATTATTATGTTAATATCTTGTATAATATGTAAAATAAGAAAAAGAAACAATTTTGATAATTTGAGACACTCAGCATGAAGCTAAAAATACACTTCCTACAAGCTGGACACAGAACATTGCTATATTTTTTCAAAATAGAGAGTTTACAAGGGGTTTAAATGCATCAAAAAAAATAAATGTTAGGCTTAAATTAGTACCATAAATTTTTATTTATGGATTTCTTTTCAAAAAACACATTAGAGGTATGCTTTTAAGGTGTGTTGAAACTAGTCAATTTGACAAGCTTTTTGAGCAATTTCATGATAGTCCTTCTAAGGGTCATTTTGTATCCAAGACTATACATAAAATATTAATTGTAGATGGTTATTTTTTTCCTAATTTATTAGGATATGAACATGCATGGGTTAATAAATGTACAAAGTGTGAAATGTTTATAGGAAAATAAAGACTAGTTATTAGGCCACTAAAGCCAATTCAGGTTGAGCAGCCTTTCATGTAATAGGGTTTAGACTTCATTGGCATGATTCATCCTCCATATAGTGATATTAATAAGTGGGTTTTGACATATATAGACTATTTCACTAGGTGGTTAGAAGTAGTGCCTTTGAAAGAGGCAAATGAGAACTCTGTGCTTGAATTCTATGAGAGCCCAGTCACTCATTTTGGAGCACCTTCTACTATAATATCATATAATGATTTGGTATTTAGTAGTAAAAAGGTATGTGATTGGAATCTTTAACATGATATTTAATTGAAAATTTCATCCAATTACTATCCATAGGGTAATGTACTAGTTGAGTTTACTAACAAGAACTTGATTTAGATCATCAAAAGAACAATGGAAAATAATGAAAGATCTTGGCATACAAATTTGAAGACTATTTTATAGGATTATATGATCACCCATAATAATTATATTGTTCATTCACTTTATCTCTTAGTTTAGGGAAGAGAAGTAAGACTGCATATCTCATTGGATCTTCCAGATTTAGAGCTTACACACCAGTTAGAGCTTCTAGAAAGTGATGCAATGGAGGTAAGAATGAATTAATTGAGAGTGATAGAAGAGATGAGAGATGATGATATGAATACAATGTGTTCAAATAAAAAACAATTCAAGAAGACATTTGACAAAAGAGCTTCATCAAAAACATTTCAATAAGGAGACATAGTGCTCATATGGGGTGAGGAATGTGCAAAGCCAGGTAAGCACTCCAAATTTGATAGCCTTTGGAAGGGACCTTATATTATCATCGAATATAAAAAGAATAAATATTTTTTATTATTCAAATTAAGTGGATAATAACTTCCCATTCTTGTGAATGGGAAGTTTCTTAAATACTATTATTAGGAAAGTCATTCCTTTGTACATAGTCATAGTTTCATTCCTCTAAGTGATTTTCCACATATGCTTCAGTAGTTGTTTTCCATTTCAGTGTTTTTTTGTCCCTTAATTTAAGTGCACTTGTGTACATTATGTTGTTTTTGAGTCAGTTTCTCTTATTGAGTATTGGTCTGCAAGCTTTTCTAGTTTAAGTGTTTGTCTTGCTCTATCCTTGCTAGAATTCTAAGTTCTTTCGACCAATAGGATGGTCAAACATAAAATTCAAAAAAATTATTAGTAATTTGAGATATCAAGGCCAAATTACTACCCCTATTATCTGAATGTTTCCCCAAAATGGTCAATTTCTTAATATAGCTAGTCAAGCTAGTCAATTATGGCCTAAAAATGTAAAATTTGGTCAAAAATGTCAAAAAAGGGGTTTTAAAATCATCAAAAATGATATAAATAGTTATAAAATTATCTCAAAAGATATTTACTCATGTTTAAAAAAATGAATTTATCCTAATTCTAAAGGTTTAAGTCCCGAAAAGGGTTTTTGATATATTATTTTAGCCAAAAAGGACCCTTTTAGCCCTCTCACGTGCCAAATTGCTAATTTGAAAGGTCAAAATATGAAAATTTATATGATATCCATGAAATAATTCTATTCTTTTTAATTGGTGGAAGGTGATGTTTAGCTTTTAAAAGGAGGAAAAGACTGTTTTTCACTTATTTTGTAAAAATAGTATGAAATTCATACAGAATCCATACAATAAAGGGTAGGTGAAGTCAATTAAATGGCATATACAACCTTAAATATAAATTTCATGGAGTTTAATATCCATACAAGCCCAAACATATTTTCATTTTGGTTTCTTATTTCTTCACATAAGGGGACATGCTTGTAGTTTTCCTACTAGTAATGTCTACTAGAGGAGGGTACAAATCTCAAATTTAAGATGAAGAAAGTAGACTCATAGAGATTATTTATTATTTAAGTATTTTCCCAATTGTATGATCCATGCTTAAGAACAATCTAGTTAAAGTTAGGTCAAATTTTTCTACCTAGCAACTAAAAAGGTAGTTATTTTTCTTCATTTTATCTTCACCTAGGTAGAGTTCTAGGAAAATTAAAATTGTTTCAGAATATTGATGACTTTATTTACCCTTAAATGACATTATAAATGTGTTATTAATTCAATTTAGGGTCAAACATAGGTCAAAAACTGAACCAATCCAAATCTATAGTTGGTAAGCTTGCAAAGTAAATTGTATGGTCTAAGGAGAAGATTTTAGCTTCAAATTTTAAATAATTTCATGTTTTCAAGGTTTCCATCAAGTTTTCATGATTTAAAAGATAAATTATTAGATTTTTATCTTATTTCATGGCTTAATAATTTCATCTCCATGCTTTAATGTGTTCTAAGAGGCCTATTTTTGCATATTTTGAGTATTTTTTGCATATTTTGAGGTTTTCTGAGAAAACTAAGGTTCATTTTCAGTCACTAAACCTCCTTTAGTGACTTAAAAATTATGATGTTATGATGTTTCATATGCTATGATTATATACACTCCTCTCCATGGTTTTGGCATGCTCTTTCACCTCCTTTCCCACCTCCATCTCACTTGCCTCCCATCATCGCCATCTCTCTACCATTTATCACTATGTTTTGTGTTTTACCCACTTCTCCATCTTGTTTTCATCATCTTTCCATTACACTTAAAATTCATACCAATATCATTACAAGAAGATTTGTCAAGAGAGCAAAGGGATATTTTAATCATAAAAATCAAGGTGAGAGGACACATATCACCTATCAAGCACCAAAGAAGGACTTATAATAAGTTCATACTTTAGGGAAATCCAATAAAGGTTTGAAGCTTCAAGGATAATGGTTCACTAAGAATGATTACTATAAAAGACCTCATAAAAAAATCATAAAAAGAGGAATAAGGATCAATTCCCTTTATGGCCTTCCTTAACAGTCACCTATAGGCTTTTGTCTATACAAGGTGACATCATCAAATATCACCTATAGCTACTAAAACATGGGAGTGAAGAATCATGCCTTGATCAAATAACAAATAGTATTGGTCACTATTATAAAGTTGTTAATAACAAAGAGTTCTCCATAGTAATCAATCACCATATATAGCCTTGATATACATAGTCATTCCTTGCCACTATCCATACAAATGCTATCATACTAGATCATAAATCCAAGAAAATAGGGGACTATCTCAATGAGTTATTAGGTATCATATTTATAAAAGATAAGATAAATTTAATAAGGTAATTAAAATCAAGGGTTTAATTTAATGAAAGAGATCTAATGATATAAAACTCAGAATATTTAGCTGAAAGAAATTAAAGAAATAAGAAAAACATAATAACAATAATGATATCTCTGAGAAGAGATGTTTTATTCATAAAAAAATTACAGATTTAAACATATGCTTATCTTAATTTCCATTTTTGGGTTACATATTCATTTATAAAAAATTTTAAGGTAGGAGTAGGATGTGTAATTTCACCTATCTTGAGGGATATTAAGTGGTTTGACTTCCATGATTTACAACAATACAAAATTTGAGGAAATACTATTTTTAGAAACTTACTATTTTTAGACTGCACTACTAAATTTGAAATTTGGGGCACTTAAATTGGATTTCCTAGGGTAAAAATCCATTAATAAGATATCCATGCCATCTCATTTCATTCTCATCATTATTATCTTTCCAATAGTTCAAACGATGAGTCGATTGGAGTTACGGTGCAAAAGTTATGGCTCCCAGAAGTCCTTCCATCGATTGGGGTAGAACCATCACCCAAATTATCACCTGGAATGTTGATTGGATCATCTAAAACATATAAAAATGGAACCTATAGTAATTATGAAGGAAAAAATTACATCTAGAGGCATGTAACATATAAGGAGGCCTAATAGTAATAGGAATGGTCTTGGACCTATCTAGGAGATATTGTGGTTCATGGTTAAGAAGATGATATTGTGACTAGAAGATAGTATATGCAAATAGAAATCCTCTTCACACCTCTTGGTATCATTTGTTAGTGTCATATTTCACTTTTTCACTATCCATATAAGGGACATTATTTTACAACTAAAAATATTCATCTATAGCTTCTTTAAGGGCTAAAACATAGTCAAGTGATATACAGGGCTATGAGTATTATGGTTTGGTAGGAGAGTCATAATGTCTTGCCATGATAAAAAAATTCACAAGGATTGTCAAAGAAAATTTTCAAATTTTATGATCCAATGCATATGAAAACACTTTCAAGTGCCTTTAAAATGACACTTATATCCATCATATGATTTGAAGTATGTTTATGGGCTAGATGAGATTGATTCAAAAGTTAAAGTTTTCTAAAGAAAATCTCATTCTACAATCCATGGTTAAGAAATTAAGGAGGCAAGAATGTATGAGCTCTAAAACTTCATTGATATCTAAAAAATACTAATTCTAAGATCATTCACATATTCTCATATTTCCTAAATCCATCTCTAGTGAGACCTATAGTGTTCTTGAAACATCCTACAGGCCTGTACCATATAAGAAGGAAACCTTACATCAAGATAAAACTTTTAAGGAGGAGTTTTAACTTATTGAATCGTTTCAATAGAGGGTGATAATTATCCTTATAAAGAGAACATAAAATGTGTATGAGGAAGGGCTACAGTCACCTATAGTATCAAAATATCACCTATAACTTGCTCTCATGAGCACTTATATCCAAAAAGTAATGGAAGTTCTTTATCATAAGCCTTTGAGATTGTGGGAGGATAGTTTTGGCCATCAAAATTTATAATTAGGTGATTTTGGCAAACTAAGGGTGAATATGAAAGAAGAGATGGTCATTTGAGGGCTTCTCATACTAATAGCCCCAATCATGTCATACTTTAACAAGAAGGGATATTAGGTTTCAATAAAGGAGTAAGAAGGAGAAATGACCTACACTCAGCTCAATAAAATGACCTATAGTCACTACAAGAAGCCATCTATAGCTAGGAAAAAAGAGGAATATGACATACTAGAGGTTTTAAGATAGTTCAATCTAGTATACTAACCTATAACCACCTGGGAACACAAGATACAACCATCAATAAAAGTCATCCTATAGCCAAATAGGTGATATCGTTGATGGAAACCTAAGAATTATAAATTGCTAATGTGATATCACCTTCAAGCTCACAAAACACTTTGATGTGTTATGACTAAATTAATGGAGAGGAGGTTATAAGCCACCTAAAAAACCCTAGCACTATCTATATAGAAGGCCATCAAAAACATCATACAATCACATATAAGGGCAAAAATGTAGTCACTTCTAAGGGCTGAAATCAAGGTTGAAAATATAGAGAATAGGAGGAGGATTCATTATCATGAGAGAAGGGTTTTCATGTGGAAATTGAGTCTAATTCTGACCTACAGGTAGTAAGAGGTTACCTATAGGCCTATATGGTCATCTGTAGGGATATGAGCTTTTGAAAAGTCTTAAGATCATTTGGAACTAGAGGAATACCTAATAATTTCATGGTGACTTAAATATTATTGTGTAACTATTATTGAATTCGATCAGGGATTTTGAATGGGTTTAAGAGGCTAGATAATACACCTACAATGCTAAACACAGTCCTAGGCAATGAGGTAAAGAAGATAGAAACTATCAATTCAAGTGAAGTAAGGTATATGATGCTAATTGAGAAATTCAAATTGATCAATTTCTACCTTCAAAATTTTAATAGGTTAATACATAGTACCATCAGTCCTTGGAGGTACTACAAAGGTCATTTTATGGATATATGCCAATTGAGAAGCCTACTTGTCTTAATGGAAGGTCAAGTCATGCTAGAAAATAGGGGTAAAAGTTATTTTCCAAAATATTGAAATAAATATTAAGAAAAATAAATGTGTTTTTGACCTTAGAGACATCCAATTACATGAAAATAACCTTCAAAACATGAGAATTTAGTCAAAAATGTAGACAGTCCATGTATAGAGGTCCAAATTGAGAGAAGTTTGAGGATTTCAAGAGCTACAGGTGGAGTTAAGACTTGAAATTTTTTTAATATGGTCTTAATGAGTTAAATAACCTAATATTTTTTTTAATTACCATTGGATAAGTACACATACTCACTATTTTGTCTCAGACCTCAGCCTATTTATTTGAGGTCACCATTGGAGCATGCTTCATTCTGGAGTGCCTCAGAAGCTTCCAAGCCAAAGTAAAGAATTTAAAATCATAGGATTATGTTTTTAAAAAATAAAAATGTCTCAAAAGAATGTAAATACTCCAAATTTTATGCAAACCATGCTCACATAGTATTTTGTAGGCAAATAAGCACTTAAGCCAAAAAGGCATTTTTTGACTTTTCATGGAAAAATGAATTTCAAAGTGTTTTTATAGAACTATAAAGGTCCCATAATTATATTTTAATGATTTATAAGATTGTAAGAAAAAAATTTGATTTTAGTGAAGTTTTTTTGTAGTTTTAGGCACCCTTCTAAGCCACTTGTTCAGATGCTCATTTTGTTCACCATGTGTGGAGTTAGGCTAAAAAATACTGGTATGTTTTTAGTACACATGTGAAATTATAATTCATGAAAAATTTAGATCATTTTAGGGGATATAATTTATGAATAATTACTAAGAATGTGGGCAACCTAAAATGCAGTTAATTCCCCATAGGCACATTTCTCCACGTGGTAACTTTTTATATATTTTGAATGGGAACCCAATATTTTTAGGGATTTTTGGGGGGTATGTTTTATACACATAAATGGAATTTTTTTGGGATTTAGAGCTCTTTATTTCATGAACCATCATTTTGAAAATTTAGCTCCAAAGCCTGCTTAAACCCTCAAAAAACTAGTTTTGCAAAAAGTTAATTTTATTTCCATAAAATCATATTGAATAAAACTAAAAAAAATTAAAATTTAAATTAAACTCAGATAATATTTTATAAATTTCAATTTTATGCAAAGAGATGTATAGATGAGGGTAGAAACCATATTTTCTGTAGAAAAAAGTGTGTAAAATGAAGTACAAGGCAATTTAATAGAATATAATAATTGGATCTCAAATATTATAGATTTTTATTCATATTAAAATCTTTATTTATTCATAAATGATTCCATAATTTTCCTTAATATCTCAAGGGAAATGACTAGTCTGCCAGAAATTTGTGTAAAACAGGCCTAGTCAACCCTATTGAATAAATGGTGAAGTTTTTCTCATCAAAATCTGAGTTTTAGAGATGAGTAATTGTTTTTTCAATGATTTTTTTTGTTTTTTAAGGTTTCATGTCCTCCTTTTCAGATTTCATGGTGTCTAAGTGCACAAAATAGACCTTTTTGGCTTAACTAGTCTAGTTGGCCTAATTGGTCAAAGTCAAGTTGGAGTTTAGCATTGGATGACTATTAAAAGAGTTTCAAGTGAGTTTTCATGTTAAATATCTACTATTACATGGATATTTCATGAAACGAAAGGCAATTGGGAGTTGATTATTCTTGAGTTTTAGTTGACTTATTGTCAAGTGCCACATCTATTCTTATTTATCTTGAAGGCTTTCAACACTTCCAAACTAATTCAAGATAAATTTATCCACCTAGATATTGGAATAGCATAATCTCATGCAAGATGGAATTAAGTTGAGTTGAATTTTAAAATCTTGCCACATACACTCTTGGTTTCCATGCAAAGGAAGACTTTCTCTTATTTCAACTCAACTTTCAAACATATAAAGTGGAGTTTCCTTCCTTTGAAGATTGTGGCATATCAGTCCATGCAAGGAAAGTTTTAATTTCAATGAGCCCACCATTCCTTCTATGCCAAAGTTTGAAACAAAGCATGCAATTTTTGTGGAGATAAATATTTTAATGATTATTTTAAATATTGTAAAGGGATTTAGATCTCAAGTTAATCAACCAAGACTAATCCTTATCTCCTGGGAACTCAACTTAGGGATGTTTTAGATTTTGAACATATATATTGGCTTTTTGAATCTATTTTGGATTTTTTTCTTGAAGTTAAGAGAGAAATTATAATCTGGACCATTTATCAATAAAGGATTTTTTGTTTTGTATCCTAGTTTTGAAAGAAGAATCATGTGTATTTATTGTGTATCAATATATATGTGAGATTTATCTCCTTTTTATAGGTCCCTTCCTCCCCTATCTCTCTTTATCTCACCTTCTACAGGTCATTTGAAGTGGTTTTCAACCCTTAATCTAATATATGTATGCTTAAGGATGAAAATAGGAATTTTTATTGATTATATGTGTGCATTAATTTTAGTAACTTTAAAGAATATGAAAAATTTAGGTGCATCACCCCTATAATTAGGATTTCCTTTCAATTTTTTTCCCTTTTCACCCCAAAAAACCATAGTAGTTTAGATATATTTACCAATGTAATGGGAACTAGCCCTCTCTAAAGGTTCTTCTCATCACA
Source organism: Torreya grandis (assembly GCA_037957365.1). Taxonomy (NCBI): domain Eukaryota; kingdom Viridiplantae; phylum Streptophyta; class Pinopsida; order Cupressales; family Taxaceae; genus Torreya; species Torreya grandis. The sequence goes on along the minus strand of JARHVA010009549.1, from coordinate 112,579 downwards.
TAGTCACCCATGCTCTGAGAAGTTCCCATTATATTAGTTGGAGTGAGGGTGTGATTTGCACATATTAAAATAGGGTGCATTCCAGAGTGATAATAACAATCTGGCATAGTTTTAGTGTATGAGTCTAGAAAGCTAAAGCCATATGATGTGAATTATGCCCCTCATGACCTAAAACTTATGGTAATTATGCATGCTTTACATGTTTAGAGACATTGTCTATTAGGGAAACCATTTGAGCTCAAGAATAATAACTTAGAACTCAAGTACATCTTTACCTAACTAAATTTGAATGCTTATTAGAGATGATGGTTAGAGTTCTTATCTGATTATGATTTTGATAGTAATTATATCAAAGGCAAGGAGAATAGAGTTGATAATGCTCTAATCCATAGAGGATACATAATAGTCATGGCTATTATCAGGATTAATTTTCAATATCAAGTAATCAAATTCTCTCTAGGAGAGGAATTCTATGATTAGGCTAATAAATAATTGCTAGAGAATGCTCAAAATCCTAGGTATAAAGGATTTAAGTTAGAGAGTGATGGTATTTTGAGGTATAAGAATAGGATGTATGTGCCTAATAAAGAGAATCTAAGGATAATAGTGATAAATAAATTATGAAATGCCCCATATTTAGGACATATAGGTGTAACCAAGCTCATAGCTGATCTAAAACCATTCTATTTCTAGAAAGGGATCAAGAAAGATGCAACAAATTTTATGTCTTATTTTTTAGAATGTCAGCATGTAAAAGCTAAACATTTGAATCCAATTGGATTTTTATATCCACATGATATACCATATTATAAGTGGTAGGTGATTAGCATGGAATTTGTCCAAGGGTTGTCATTATCATGGAACTAGCATGATATGATCTTGGTTATAGTTGACATACTTACCAAGGTATCCCACATTAAACTAGGAAACTTGACACATGATGCACCTATGCTTATGAAGAGATTCATAAAAAAGGTGTATAAATTGCATGGATTCCTAGAGAAGATAATTTTGGATCAAGATTTGAGGATGAATTATAGATTTTGGTTGTCTATAAATTCAAATCTGGGTACTTAGTTAAATTTTAGTACTACTTATCACCTAGAAATTGTTTGACAGATAAAACAAGTTAACTAGGTTTTAGAAGATCTCCTTGATATGTATTCATAGATCAGAAATATAAGTGGTAGGGTCAATTTCCATTGGTTGATTTTTGTTACAAAACTCATGCCAATCTACATTGAATATGGTCCATTTGAGGCATTATATAGAAGGAGGTGTAGAGCACCAATCAGTTGGGATAGGTTAGAAGAAAGGGTAATCTTGGGATATGAGATCCTTTTATAGATGGAAGAGCAAGTTGGGACAATTATTAAGAGGTTGTCAAGGCCAATGATAGATAAAAAATTTATGCTGATCTGAATAGAATAGAAAGATAATTTATTTATAGGTGATAAAGTATTTATGTGGGTTAGCTTAAGAAAAGATTGATTAAGTTTGGGAAGTTAGTAAAACTTTTATCAAGATATGTGAGACCCCTTGAGGTTTTGGAAGTGGTCATTATTATAGAATATATGCTTACATTTCCATAATATCTATCTCTTTTACATAATGTCTTCTATATGTATTATCTTAAAAAGTATGTTATTGATATTTCACACATGTTGGATTGGAATGATTTGTAGGTTTTAGATAGTTGGGTGGTCATGATAGAGCCAATTAGAATAACTAACACTCAAAACCTTAGTGTGTGTAATAGAAGAGTGTCACAATGCAAGGTTTAATTGGACCAGTATTCTAAAGATAGTGCCACTTGGGAGGACTATGATGAGTTTTTCAATATATTTGTACATTTATTCGTTTGATTTGCTATTACATATTATGTTATTTTTTGCTAAATAATGTTTTAAATTTAAAACTTATGTTTGAATAAGTGTCATTGTGATGATGACCATATTTGGGGGGGGGAAGGATGTCACATCCTGATTTCTATCTAAGTTTAATAACCTTCTTATCCATATATTATTGTGGTTGTTATTTGATTAATTACCATTGGATTAATATTTATGTCATACACTATTTATGGGATAGTTATATGTTTCTTTAATTACATGATTTATTTTCTATGAGATAGATTTACTTTCATATTTTTTACTTGATGATCATGTTTGTTAGTCTATATATCAATATTTTATGGATATATTTATGTTTTGGGATAACTACCTTCATTATTATGAGGTGAATGTAGGATAGATCCATCCCTTAGAGTGTGATGAATGGAGGGAATCATTAAATATGATGGTGTATATGGAGGTGTTGGGGATGACAGAAAGGAAAACTAGAAACCCATGCACACACCATAATAGATAAACATGTTTTATGATTATTGTTTGAGTTAGATAGTTGTAGTATGTGTTTATTTCCATTATATATGTTTGATGTGATCTTATTTATGCTCGATGATAATGTTGTGTTTATTATGTGATTTCATTAATATGGTTGTGTATTGTATTAATAATTATTGATTATATTACTTGGTTGATTGAATAAATCTATACCTATCTATACTTATTCTAGTTGACTTATCATTGTCTTAAAATGTGGCTGAGTGTTTATATAAATAGTGTTTTGATTAGATTTATATTTTTATGTATTAGATAAATTCTAATACTATGTTTATTTGGGTTGTTAAGTGATTATTGATGTTTATTATGCTACTATTATTATTCATAATAGTTGAGTAAACTTGTATCAAGACATTAGTAAATCATAAGTTATTTGATAGCATTAATGAATGAAATTAGTTGGTATGGTACAATGACATTAATGTTATTAAAAAATATATATATTATAAATCCTTGTACCTAGGCAATGAACATGATTTTAATACCAAGAGAATAAAGATAGTTTTAATGCTTAATGATAAAAGGAAGGAATCATTGTGTTTGTTGAATATTTGATAAAGTCATTAGTTATATGTTTAACCTATGAAGCTAACTTATATTTTTAATGTTGAATACATTGGCATTAGTTATTATTTTTAGTGGAATTTATGTTAGTCAACATTACATAAAAATTACAATGTTTGAAGACTTTTTATAAAGTCAATTTCAAGACTTTATATTAAGTCGATGCATTGAAGGAAGATAGAGATACATGCATAATTCAATGGAGGTATTTCAATTGTTATTTTATTTCACTAATGATGAAACTCTTAGGATAATTATGATTAACTAGGTGTTTACTTAGTGATAATCATACCAGCTAAGAAAAGAAGAGTTTTATTTAGTTTTTGCATGGTCAAATGATTAGTACACTACGAGTTGGTTAATCATGGCAGAATGATGGGATAATTGTTGGTATACAAGTAGCATGTAGTTTGATAAAATGGAGTAATGAGATATTTATAGGACATGGTTGGTAGAAAAAATATTTTAGAGAGGATTTGAACTTATAGAGAAGGCATAATTTCAAATCATTAGAATTGGCATTGAACATTTCATTATCAGGTCAATTTTGTTATAAGATTTATATATTTGTTATGATGAATTCTGGTAATGAATTTATTGAAAAGGATTTAAGTTATTATTAGTATTTTTAAATTAAAAATAAATTGGGCTAAATTATGGGCCCTATGGATGCTTAGCCACCCACATAACCCATCATATAATCCTAAACCCTAGATAAATGATCATAGTTGTAAACCCATGCTATGCACAATAGGTTTTCAAGTAAACCTTATAAATGATGAATATTATTCTCTCTTGTATTCACATTTAATAAACATGGATTAAATTTATAAGATAACTCTTTATATTTTAGGAGTGATAGAAATCCTAAATAAAGTTAAAGGGTTAATATTTTTATTAATAGAGTACATATATGAATCTGATTGAGATTATCCTTTATTTTATTATGTTAATAATATGGGTATTTTTGTTATTATATCATTAATCTAGTCATAATAATCTTAAGGTTATGATTTGGGTATTATTTGATTTATTTATGAGATTATATAGTAAATTTAAATCCAAGTATAGGGTTTGATTATGTATTGAAATTATTTAAAGAATAAAAGTAAATTTGGGTTTTATCATTATTCATTTATCTCTCTCTCTCTCTCTTTATGTGTGTGTGTGTGTAGGGGTGTGTGTATACACCCTACAAGATGTTGATGACCTAGGGTATATATATATATATATATATATATATATATATATATATATATATATATATATATATATATATGATCATCCAATGGCATCCATGTGACTATGAGTTGACTTAAGGTTGTGCTTGATATAAGAATCGATAGGTTTTTTGAGTACGTTGAATTATGGTTATGCAATCAACTGAGAAAAAATATGTATGAGTATTATATATATATATATATATATATATATATATAATATTTATATAGGCAAAACTCAAAAATATATATTGATATCGGGTTATATAAAAAATTGATAGTTGGATTTGGGAATAAATGGTGTTTGATAGATCAAATTTTAGTTATTTATATAGATAATGTATAAACATTATTGTCTGAGTATTATATATATACTTAAAAGTGAATAATTTTATTTGGTTGTGTAGTCAAATTTAATATAAAAGTTTATATTAGGTTCTCTTTAAGTATTGGCTATAATTATAGACTTAACATAATTATATATATATATATATATATATATATATATATATATATATATATATATATATATATATATATATATATATATATATATATATGAAATAGAAACTAAATCTATGATCAACGTAAATAAAACTCTATAAAACAAGGTTCTCAATATAATAGTCAACTGTGTAAACTTATTTGCCAATATTATGAGAGCTATGCATCTTAGCATGAATAAACACATATTAGTTTGTGAATGTGATTTTAAAGGCATTGAATAGATTTATAAATCATTGATTATGTATTTTGAATAAATTGAATTGGTAATGCTTTTTAGGTTGTGTTTGAATTTATAACTATATATATTTTACAATTCTATGCATATTTAGTCTAACCACTAAATTAAGAATTGATTGTTTTTATGAAGATTTTAGATGAAATAATACAATTGAATGTGTATGGTTAGATTATGTGATGATCTAAAGAATATGGAAATTATACCATATGTATGTTTGAATGACTATTGAATAGGTTAGTAATCATAAAAATGTGTGTTTTTAATGCATGCTTAAATGTATGGAATATACTTATGATTTATCTATTATATAGTAAATCTAAAAATGTATTTCATATAGATATGCATATACAGTATTAAAAATATGTGACCAGTAATTACATAGCAAGGTAATATCAGTGCTTTATTATGTGTTTAATGTATATATGAAGCATTAAAATATGTTTTTTAATTATTTAAATATAGATCTTTTTATGTTATTACATGACTGGATTTTGTTATATTTGTGGAAAATGAACAAATAAATAAGATGGGAGTAGTGCTACATTTCATGGATGAAATAACATTTTGATTTACATATTGATATTTTGTAACTTATAGTCTAGATATAATTATTACCTAGATGGTATGTTTATAGTGAGAATTATTTATGATTCTATTTATTATTCAGTAATAAATAAGATGACTATTAGATTAATTACATTACATTTGATGGACTAAATTTATGTATTTGATATTTCCATACTTAGCATATTTATTATCTGCTAAAAAGAAATATTTCAATTGAATCTATTGGTTTTTATATTATTTTATAATTAACCAAATCTCATATTTATGACACTAAATAAATAGTGGATGGATTTAACTAACTTAATTAAAGCCACCAATGTAAGATGAGGTGTAATCTAATTGAGTTAAACATTTTCATTTCATGTGTTTGATATAGTTTACATGTTTGTGTGATATCATGTTAGAATGGATTTATTTATGGTACACATCATGTATTAGTTATCTTACATCACATGGGTTCTAATTTATCATTCTAGATTCATGCACCATCATTATCTACCCATCTATGAAGTGAGGGCCATTTCCTTGTTAGGATATAGTATAGGGGATCGATATTTTGTGGTTGGTGTGGAAAATCACTTAGATGATGTTCTCCCTCCTTGTAGAAGTATTATACTAAAGACTACACTTGAGATTATAGATATATATATTTGAGTTCATGGATAACTCATGCTCTATGGAGATTTGCATCATTGTATTATTATTTATTGAGACTTTATTAGTGTTGAAACTGTACTATTTATTCATTATACTTCTATAGCAGTGGGTGTAATGTTGTATCAACCATGGATGAAATTGTATTATTACTTTAATGAAATAAATGTAGTCTTTATTATTTATTTATCATCATTCATTAATTATTAAATTATTTTCATGTCAATATTAGCTAAAGGGATTAGTTATAAACCTTATGGGGTTAACTAATATAATAAATTTAGTTAAGGATGACCTAGTTATTTTATCATGGTGAAATCTATTAGATGAATATGTATAATTAATTTAAAAAAAAATAATCTATTTTGGTAAGACCCAGTGGGGTTTTTACACCTATAGAGTGGATTTTGAATTTTTTTTCCAAATCATGTTGGGCCTACCAAGAATAAGTTTGGACCATCCATATGACAAGATATTTAGATAATTTTCCAACATAGAAAGCATATTGTATGTGATATGTGGAAATACCTCTTTTTTATGGTAAAATGAGTAGAAATGTTATGAAAAGGTGGATTGGAAGAATTTGAAGTAAGGTCACCAGGATCAATATAATTGGATTTTGGAGATTTAGGATTATTGATTTTTTTTCTAAACACATAGTGGTTGGGAAATAGTTTTATTTTTCATACTCAACCTATAGATGCTTGTAATATTTATATGCTTGAAGATCACCATGGATAATTAATTCCAACCTAAAATGATGGAACTTGATGCACTGATGCAAGGTAGAAAGTATGAATCATACTTCATGGATCTAAGGATGACCCAGAAGCAAACTATAATGAATCTATATGACAATAAAATGACACAATGTATTATGGGTGACATGCCCAATAATGATGGTAAATAGATTGTTCATGAAGATAGTATCTACATTATCATAGGCCTTGATCGTAATGGTTTCTAATTAAATATATACATATTTGTATCCCAAAGTTTAGATCAAATTTAATGAGTATATGTTTAATATAGAACCCTTATACATAATGACCCTCTTGAAATTATTATGGGAAATTATGACTTTAATATATAGAGGGTTGTTATGTAGGGGGCTAAAGGATAACATGTCACATTGGTCAAAAATGAGTTGTTAACCTGAATACAAATGTCCCACAAATTATTAGAATTAATTTAGGTATATGTCATTATGTACCTTTTAAAAATTATTTTAATATGGTCCTTTTAATTTTAAACACATGAAAGAGTTCCAAGAGTGATATCTATAGAGGAATTTTACTTAATTATTCACCAATATTAAATGGCTTATCACTATAATTACAAGATGGTTTTTTTTTTGGTAGGGTGGAATATAGAATAGGATTGGGATTGGTATTAGAATTGGAAGAAGGCAAAGGGCCTTAGATAGTAACTCTTGGTTGTCTAGTTGTGAATGCATAATTTTAATTTGATGAAGGGTCAATTAAACTATAGTAAGTTGGTGGAGGCCCAATAATGGTGATTCATGATGATCATGATTCATTAACATTTCTCTAACCCATGTTGTAAATACTAATGGTTAAGTTGGTGGTCCAAAAATATAATAATTATCCCTCTCATAGGTGTCAATTAGCCTAAAATGAGTATCTTTGATAATGGTGACATGACTTCTCATAATATTCCCCATGGTATTGTTGTAATCATAAAGAATACTCCTATAGCTGACTTGGTTGGCTTGGGTATCGTGATCCTAATTATGATTATTCTAGTTTTGGTTTTGGCCTTATTATTTTTATTGATGTTGGCCATGTCCTTGATTTGTATTGGTATGCTATTGCTAATTATTATGATTGGGAAAGGTTTTTTGTAAATTCCCATTTCCTAATTGGTGTTTGGTACTCATTCTCAAACAAATTTTCAATTAGGTTTTTTAACTACACACACTTATAGATGGAATAAAGGACCACATGATTCTAGTCATAATAATCATTATCATGATAACAATTTGGTTTCTATTTGTCCTCTAGAAATAGTTTTAGAATGCGCCATATGAACATGTTGGCATCCACTAGCTTTTGGAACACTAATTTAATAAGATCCCCAAGGTTACTAACAACATTATCTTTATAGTATCCTCATCATGGGGGAGATATTTATAGTGAAGATAAGGGTTAGGTGGAGTGGTTTGAATAGTTGTTATATATATCATTTATACATGCCTTACCTTTATAACCCCATTACTGACAAATTTTTTATTTCTAACAAAGGCTTTTAGTTTTTTAGTTGTAGTGGTCTAAATTGGCATTTTATTTGTTGCTTGGTTCTACATTTGGTCTTGGTCTATTTTTTGGCTCTAAGAATATATCTTGATAAGGGACTTATTGATACGTAATTTTTCAAACTGTACTCCTTTGTCAATGATTTACTTAAACATGTTGGCACAATTTAATTTGAGATTATGAGTGTGATTGACAATTATATTTTATGTAAAGATATCGACTAATTTCATATTAGGCAAGTTATGAGAGAAATAAATATCTAAATATCGACACTATTATAGGTATGATGAGAAGCTCTTTCCTCCTCTTTTCTTAGCATTGCACAAATCAATTACTATAAATTTATGTTCTATGTTATAAGATAAATGGTTAGAATTTTTTATAAGAAGTCATTAAAAGTAGTGAATGATCCCTTATGAATTTTGAGAAGCTATTATAATTCTTGTCCATATAATCTACATGGAAATATGTGTAATAAATAAATAATATTGTATTGTACCTCTTGGCATGCTATAAAAAAATAAATGTAGATATTCTATTAGATATCCCTTCCCTTTGTATTTGTCAAGCTTTGGCATTTGAAGTTGAGGTGGGAAAGGCCCTTAAAGTAAGTTAACATCAAATGGGTAAGGGCACTTTATTACATTCCATTATTGAATGTTGGGAGTGGTTTGTGATGAAAGGAGAGAACTTTTTGGGTATTATTTGCCCTAGTTGGCATTAGTGTAAGTGTAAATGTATCCCCATTACATAGTTTGGTTTGGAATATGCACCCTTTATCCTAAATTATGCCTTTTATGTGGGATATATTTTTGGTTTGGATTAGAATTAGAATAGGAAAGGTGTTATTGTACTCAAATAGTTCATTACTATGAATAATAGTGAATACATTGTTGGTCTAGTAAAATATGTTGTTGGTTATTTGGAATTTGTTAGTAATTAATACAAAGTTGTTTTTTATTCATAAAAACAACTTGAAGCTATTATTGAATTGAAAGAGGAACTTATTCTTGTTATGAATTAGAATAACTTGGTAATTTATTTTACAAATAATACACTACCTATTGAGGTGTTACATTATTAACAACCTATTGTGAAGGGTCTGATATCTATTATGAATTGTTAGATACTTGTATTGTATCTACAATATTATCCTAATGCTTGAAAAATGTATGTTGTGTATCAAGTGGAACTTGTTGGGAAGCACTAATTAGTATGGGTTATTCAAGTGGAGTCAAAGGATCAACAATAACTATAGGATTGACTAAGTCTTATTATGTATGTTCAAGTAGCTCATTTTTATCTATAGATGCAACATTATTGAGCAATGTTGTAGCCAAATAATTTTTTAAGTCATTGACAAGATAATTTATGTAATATTGACTATTTTTTTGAATGGTAGATGTTATAAAGGGACTAATTTTGGAAAAATCAATTAATGGACCCTTACATTTAATAGATGAAACAATGGTTAGTTTTAGAGTTTGAATAAGTATTTAGTTTTTCTATATAGATGCAACATTATTGAATGAGGTTATAGACAAATATGTCATTAAGTCAATGACAGGCTGATTTATGTAACATTTACTAATTTTTTGAATGGTATATGTTATAAAGTGACTAATTTTAGAAAGATCAATTATTGGACCCTTCCCTTTACTAGATGAAGCAATTGTTAGTTTTAGAGTTTGAATATGAGGTTTCTCTTTCATTTTCTCCTCTATTCAGACTAGGGTGTGTAATTATTCTATCTAAACTTTGGTGAGATCCTAGATCTAAATTCTATTATCCTTATAAGAGCTTCATCTTAGTCTTATACAAGTTGATTATTTAATTAACTTTGAGTTGATCTTATAAGGTGATGGCTATTTTCAAGGGATCATCTCCATCCTCACTATATTAGGAACACCTATTATGTCTTAAGGGATCATAAATTTTTTTTTATTCAAATCTAGGGTCATATGAGTCCCTATTTTAAGTGTATATTTGCATGATTGGTATGGTCTTTAGTATTTGGAAGTGTTGTAAATGTGATCTTGGTTTGGACTTGGTAATTTGGAATATAGAACAATGACAAATGGTCTATAGAATTTGTAAGGGATTTAAACAAATTTAACCTAATAATTTTAAGTGGAAATGGTTTATTTTAAGAGACTAAACGTCCAAAGTAAAACATAGAATAAGGACAAATTATATTGGTTTAGAATTGTTTAGAAATAGTCTTGACCTTGGTTGTTATTTTTTACTTTAATTAAAAATGAGAATCGAATAGATTTAAATGGTTCAATAATTATGAATTATTTTGTAAAAAGGAAAAAATAAGTATAAATCATAAATTTAATGGATAACATAACCTTATCAAGAGAGACAAAGGTTTTTATTTCTAGTGGTGAGCAAACACTAAAAAAATGACAAAGGTTTGTTATAGGAATGTGGAAAACTTAATGGTATCAAATGGATATTAGGGTATAGGTTAAAATAAGAAAACCTAATTCCAAATTTAGAATATAAATGAGAATAATAACCTTACCAAGTGAGACAAAGTCTATTATTTCAAGTGATAAGCAAACACTATGCAAATGACCAAGATTGATTCATAAAATGTAGAAAATGTAACACCTCAAATGTGTAAATAAATGTCAATATGTTTGAAATTATTTAGTCTAGGAAATTGGTGTATTTATTTCCAAATAAGTTCATGAATACAACACAAGTTTAAAAAAAACACTCTAGACAATCACATGGAAACTGACATAGGTTACAAGATAGTCACTGAACCTTTATAATATATATTGACTTTGAGAGGATAAAATCTAAGATTCATTAAAATAAATTAATTATTTAAAATTATTGGTAGGGTTTTTAGGCTACCTTATATCAAAATTTCATACATAAAAGGCAACATTCAAGGGCTATTAACCTTTACACCCCTATATTAGTGATTTATCCATGGTAAATTACCTTTCTACCCTATATTTTTGATGGAAAACTAACTTGTATTGATATACCTTATGATACGTGGCAAATTTAGAATAAGTTTTCAATTAGATGTGAGATCTCATGGGCCATTCACTAAAAGGGTCTAATCCTTTCATGACCACTTTAACCATTAGGGTCTCAGTGAAGTGATACTAATGCAACTAGGCTCCCACATGCATACCATTGAAGATATCATTGACACTACTCTAATTTTTATATCCCACTAAATAATTGGGGATGGTAAAATGATAGGATGTCACTTCCTAGGTTAATACACCCTTAAAAACCAATAAAAAGATGACAAAATCCACCCATAAGGTTGAAATAAAATGCAATGAAGAAATGATTTTTGCTTCAAATTCTTAGAAACCTAAGAATGGGAAAGATAAGAGCATACAAGAAAAAAATATTATTCAAGTAAGGCACACAAACAAGTAAGCCAATGTGCTTTTTGTCATACAGGCTCCCTAAAGGGGTAAGGGGAAATCATAGACACAATGATTTACAAACAAAAAATGAAAAACAAACAAAGTTAATGAAATATAAAAAATAAATTATCTTAGGAGCACAAAGGTAATGGTGACATGATATTTTTAAGTACTAACGTTCAAATGTAGATGAAATTTGACTTTTTAGGCTAGTTGTAAAATTTAAAAATATCTTGAATGGATAGAAAAACTTATAAACTGGAGGGTTAAATTGTCAAAAAAAGGGTTTACTTAGTTAAAAAATTTAATTTTAAAACTTTTGAACACTTGATAAATCTACCATAGGGTGACTTCATATTTTAGCAAAGCAAGTTCACCAATTACAAGTTGACTTTACCATTTTATAGTAAATCAAAAACATAGTTTTGGTGTCTTTGATGATATCATGGTTATATCACTGATTAATGGGTGAGTTCACTGATTTCAAATAAAACATAAAAAACATGAAATTTACCCTGAGTGATTTCATTAATTGTTTTTTAAGTGTGCTAAAATACAAGGCTATTTCATTATTTTCATGGAAAATTGTGAATGTAAATGCATTGATTATATCGTATCTTCACTGAAATGTAGGCCAACTTCATTTTTTATTCATAAATTCACTATTTCCTATAAAACACATAAAGAACATAGAGTAATATAAAATGATATCACTAATTACGCAAATGATCTCTTTGACCCATAGAGTGACCTTACTATTTTGTAGGGCAACATCATCGATACATAGGGTAACTTCATTGTTTCATAAGGTGACGTCACTAGTTGTTAAAAAACATAAATATAGGAAAAATAGAGGAAAAATGAGTAAAGAAACACCACAATATAGTTTGATTGTTTAACTAGATGACTTAAAGAGGTGCAAAGGAGGTTTTTGAGATGTGAGGTCCCACTAGACATGCCATTATGTATAAAAATATTATAATATAGGTTAGTATATAAGTTAGTATGAAAATCAAAACTAAATTATGAAACTTACTACTTCAACCTTGCTACCTAGGGTTAGTTATAATCACTAAAGAAAATAAATTAATATATGAAGATGAATAAATACATTCATCTTCCTTAAAGACTCCCTATAGTGATTTTTAGGTAAATGTTTTCTTGGTTTGTGGATATAGGAGTCTTTATCAATTCATGTATTCAATCTAATGGCATCTCCCCTTTTTCAAAATGGCTTTATTCACATTAGATGAAGAATGGTGAAGAATATTAAAAATATTTTGACATTAATTATCTTCACATAAAAGCTTAATATAGAATAATCATGTCCCTTATATTTATCTTAAATAGAATGATATGGACCATCCATCTTGAGATTAGTATGTGTGGTCCAAAATCAATTCAATTTTGGAGACCAAATGTAATAAATGTTGTAATTAATATTTTGAAAAATGGATCAATTAATTGTCATGGTTTACAGAAATCAAATATTTGTTACATTGATTAGGCATGCTTTACATTTGGACTTTGTGGCCACTTATGTCATGATGATGTCACATTTTTTTCAATTTCTATTTCATAAAATTATGTATTATATAATTTGATATGGATTTTTCACTTAAGCATTTGATTGGATTTAATTATTTAATTTAATCTAATAAGGTTTTTCTCAATTCTCATAGCTTGATTAATTACCATTTACTATTAGTAATAAACATCAATTTACTAGGTCATAATTTGATTATAGGTGAATTAGAACAAGGTAATGATTACGTACATGATAATTCCTTGACTAGGAACATATTGATGTGAATCATGAATTTCATGTGATGTGTGCAGATGAATTAGGGAGTTTTAGAGGTTTTTGTATAGAGGTTTTGGTATAATTTATGGATTATTGTATAAATCCATTTAGACTTTAAATTTCAATATGATAATGGTGATAATTGGATGTCAACACCTGAGATTAGCTCAAGATTTCATATCAGATATCCTTGTGAAAATGATAAGTACATAAAATAGCCAAAATCTAAATTTGTGTTGATATCTTATTCAATTAATCCAAAATATCATACTACTTCTTAAGAGGAGGGGTATACTTGGGTTTGGATTGACCTAGAATAATATTAAAACAATAAGGTGGATTAGGATTAGCATAGGAAGATACAAACCTTTGAAGGGTGATTTTAGGACATAAAATTGTAAAAACATAATCTCAAGCAAGAATATAAACATGAAAATTTGAAGAAAAATAAATAAGTCCTAGATTTATAACTCGAGGATGAAAATCATGGGAAGGACAAACTCCCAGAATAGATGGACCTAATCCTAGAATGGAAGTATTTTATTGTTGTGAATTATGGTAATGGGGATTGATCATGATAATGGATACACTTTATTCCATGATATGTCCCACTACATTTTAATCTTAGGGGTTAACATGGTAATCAACATTATTATCCTAGGAACCCTAATTTTTATTTTTATTTTGTTGATGTTTTTTTACTCATGTTGATTGGTATTATGTTGAAGATAGGGAGTTTTTGTAAATCCCCATATTCTAACCATAATTAGAGGATGACACATTGTTAAACTTAATATTCCCTCTATTTATCATGTCTTGGATGAATTTTTGAAGTTACAACCATATATGAATTGTATGACATTTGACCTAATGATACTCATAATATTCATTATCCCTATACGACTATGGTTTAGGTTTAATTTCATCAAAGGGTTTAGTATTTATCCAACCAATCATATTTTTATCAAGTATCTTTTAAAATACATTCTCAATGGGCTCTTACAAATTAACAAATGGTCTTATATTAAAATGTTTCCTTTGATGAGTCTATATTTACAAAGCAAGTAGTTGTGGCTAAAGAGATTTATATACTAATGGTGACTACACCATGTGGATATGTCTTTGTTTTGTAACTCCACTCCCAACCACATTCTTATTGTGGTTAAAAGTCTTGTGATTTTTAGTGACACTTATTGGATTTGGGGTTAAATTTTGGTTCTAATTTTGATGTTGGTATTGGTTTGGTGAATAAATTTTGATCATTAATTTATCAATGAGAGCCTTATCTATTTGGAAATATTTAATAATAAAATCATTAAAATTATCTAAAAATTACAATTTGAGGTTAAGAGTTAGTTATAAATTCAAATTTGTCATGAATATATTTGCTAACTTAATATCAACAAGTGCATGTGGACATTTACTATCCAAGGCTCACCATCTTTGAAGATAAACAACAAAACTTTCACCTCTTCATTTTTTGATATCACACAAGTTAACCATAGTCAACTCATGTTCTCTGTTATATGAAAAATGTTTATTTAACTTCTTTTATATATCATCAAAATTTGTGATAATTTTTTTTAATAGGTGTGTAAACTATTTTAAAGTAGGCTTGGCCAATTGCTATGCAAATAGGTGAAGTAGGAAACTAGTGTTATAGATTACCTCTTGGTAGGAAACAAAAAGCAGAATTAAGTGCTCTCTTGGGTCACCTTTTCCTTTAAATTTATCAAGATTAGGAATCTCAAAATGTGCTATAAAAGTTATCTCAAATATTATTTAATTAAATGGATATGAACATGTGTGATCCAAATTATATTTTCAACCTTGACTCCTAGCTTGTAATCCTGATATTGTATCCTTAAAAGCCTATAATTTATTGGAAATATAGTATTTTTGGAAGTATGTGGGGGATTATATGATTGAGAATGAATTTTTGAATTATATGGATCAATGGTAACTCTTTGCATGAACTTATTAGAATTAATAATTTTCTCACCAAAATTTAATTGGTTAGGGGGAATTTGGTATTGATTAGGATTTGACTAGTTAGGAAGAATTTGGTATTGATTAGGATTTGAATGATTAGGATAAAATTTGTATTGATTTCGATAAGAATTTGGAATGTATATTAATTTTTTTGTAGGACTAAGTATTTGATTTTGACTAGGGAATTTCTATTCAGGGACATGAACTCATTTATAATTAAAAGAAATCTATTGTATAGAAGGAAATGATTATTATATATTAGACCAAATCTAATGAGTATTAAAGGTAATAATAGAATAATTGTGTTGGGGGATTAGAATTAGAAAGAATATTTTTTACCTTAATAGGAACCTATTGAAAATGACTTAAATGCTATAACTATTAAGGGGGGATTTCCTCAGATAAAATTTGAATTTGAGGATGGATATGAACATGATGAGGATTAGGTAATGTTTTTTAGACATTCTCTATAATTTTTTGTGAAGAATATACAAGTATATGTTATTTAGGATCAATGGATGTCTCAATATTAGGAAATAGTTTAGCCAATGAATATCTTACTTGATGTTCAAGTGGAGGATCAAAAACTAAATTAAGTAACAAGGTTATATGGTCATTGAACACTTCACCAACTTATTTTAATTGAGATAAAATGCTAAGAAAAACTTGGGGTGAAGACAAAATTAGTTCCCTTTCTTAGATGATTATATAATTATAAGTATTTAAATAGTTAAAATGCCATGACTAGAGGAATGTAAATCATCATTCCACTCAGTAATTTTAAAAATATTTCAAGGTTGTGATTTCTCAACCTAACATAAAGCCTCTATGATAAAAGTAGGTGGAACCTTAACACTCATCTCTAATAAGTGAAAAAAAAACTTCATCTCTATTATCAAATATATATTTTTAAAATTTATTTTGAGTTGTGCTATAAGTGGTACATCATAATACTTAGGTTTGTGAACTTATGTATCATGTGAATTCATACAATCATCTTAATCATGGGGATAATATGTATAATATGTAAATGGGTTTGTATAGTCTTATCGACCTTATTTCTAATCATCATCATAAGTAACATTATAACCCATATTGATTCTAATGTAATGATGAATATTAGACACTATTGTAAACCAAATGATTTGACCCAAACACATGTAATTGGACCTAAAATTAGGTTAGACCTAGATAAAAGTGGGAATATGAATTGAAAATGATTAGATAAAAGGTTGAAATTAAACAAGTTTGATTTTAAAATGATAAAAATAGTAATTACACTATAAATTTTGACTTGAACAAGTTTTATTTTGGAATGTGTTTGAACTAAAAACTCTATAAAATGAATAGCCATGTCCATATTCACACAGATAGCATAACATTACAATTTCACACAAAAAAAAGGTATGAAATGTACGTGTTTAACAATTTTAGATGTAGAAAGGAATAATTTTGATCTAGAATGTATGAAAATTAATTCCTCTTTATGAATGTGTATGTATATCATGAAAAAGTTTTAAAACCATTATCAATCAATAAAATAGTCAATGTGATGACCATACTTTAGTGAGTGATGAAAGAATGCACTACATTCATTGAGTCTATTGATGTACTTTCCTAGAGAGAGGATTAAAAGTTTAAGATTATTTTAATTAATTGTTTCAATTATTTTTGGTATTTTAATCCCACCCTTCTCTCAAAAAAATTCTACACAAAAGATATATTTGGGTGCAATTGCTTTTACAACCCTATGCCAATGAATGCTTTATGGCTGAGAGGTCTTAAAATTAAGTTTTCATTAGATTTATAGATTTTCCTAATATACATTATCATATTGGGAAAAAATATTTATTAATTAGACATTGAGATTTAATGGGTCATTCACCAAAATGTCTATTCCCTTTATGACCACTTAAGTCGTAAGAGTCTCAGTGAAGTGCTATCATAAAAATAAAGGTTTGAGGGCCATTCCATATAAGATACAATTTACATAGCCTCAATTTATATATCCCATTAGATAATGGGGTTGGTAAAAATTATATGTAATGACATCCTAGTCACTATGCCTTAAGGACTCACAAGAAGGTAAAGACACCCTAATCACATAGCCAAAATAAAATGGAAATGTATTTCCCTTTTGATTCACAGTATTGAACTAAAGGAAAGTGAATAACATAGTAGTTAAATATGTTAGAATTCAAAAAAAAAATACCTCCACATTTTTGAGTCATGCTACTAAATGGGAAAGCATACGTATGAATGAATTGCACAAGCACACAAAATAACATGTGAAGTAACATGAACAAAAATGAAAATGTTTTATAGTACCAAATCAAAAGATGAATTATTTTTAAAACATTAAATTAAGAGATGGATTTGTCTTAAAAACACCAAAATAAAAGTGAAGTAGCATATGTTTGAATGAATCACCATAGCCTTTTTGAACCTGTAATAAAATAAAGTGATTATTTTTTATTAGTGTGTATTTGCCTATATAAATGTATAAACAAAATGTAAAATAAATTAAGAACGAATTAATATAAAAGAAGAAGTTAGTATTTTTAATGATAAATTCTAAAATATAAATATATTTTTATGAAAATTTAGTAAGTTTGTTATAGTACAAATCTTCACACCCCAACGAAAATTAATATATCAAAAGTTATGATCATTTTATCATTTTTATCCAAAAAATAAAATAAAAAATAAAAAGTGGCAATAACTAATTTGAACATAAATCCTAAAATATATATGTGTTTAACTAAATTTTGAGAGTTTTTTTATAGGAAAAGTTACCACACCCATGACAAAAATAATATTAAAAGAGATAACATATCAAAAGTCATGATTATTTTACAATACATTTCTTAACCAAAAGATAAAATTAGAAATAAAAGGTGGCAGTTAGTAATTTGAAAATAACACCTAAAATATACATTTGTTTTCAAAAAATATATTTAGATATTTTTTATAGGACAAATACACACACCACAAAAAAATTAAAATTAAAAGAGATAATATATCAAAATTTATGAACATTTTACCAACCCTTTCCTAGCAAAAATTAGAATAAATTTATTTTAAGTAAAAGACTGATAAAGAGACAAAGAATTTTTGGGGTGTGAATTTGGTCCCACCAAGCATGACAGATATGTCATTATAATATATATCTATATATATATATATATATATATATATATATATATATATATATATATATGATCAAAATGAATTATTAAAAACTAATGATCTACACCTAAGACCTCATGGGTGTACAAATATTAAGCTAACAATGCTAATATTAAACCAATGCAATTCAAACCTTCATTAGAAACATCATATTTACATATGATTTGGCTTGAATGTATCTTACATAAATAATTATCAATTTTACTGTCCCAAAATGGACCATCTCTCCTTGAATATTTGAGAATTAGAGTTGATAAAAATTACCTTTAATGAACAAGTTGGCGTGATAAAATGTCAAGGCTTCACTATGAATATTGAGTATGTTGAAAAATAAAGAGAATTTGTCTAGTCATGTAAAACTAGGATCAATTAGGACCCTTCATCTCGCTTACAAGATGATTGTTTTCAAATGAGTCCTAAAAAATGCACATAGATCAACACATGGATCACTAGTGTGAGCCTTTCATCTTGTTAAAGATGAAGGGTGGAGGATGAATATTTTAAATATTTAGTAAGGATTAATATGATCCCTTCATATTATTTGCAAGATAAAAAGTGGAGGATAGTCTTCATAATACATTTTTGATAGTCATTGTTTCCCCTTCATCTTGTTTGTAAGATTAAGGGTGGAGAATCATTCCCAAGAAATCATGTGGACCAGTAATAAGAACGCTTCATCTTGTTTCCAAGATGAAGAGTTGAGAAATTTCCCCTAAAATATCTCACAAGATTCATTGTGGGCCCTTCATCTTGTATCCAAGATTAAATATAGAGGATAATCCTTCTAAATAGTTTATTTATTAATTAGTGTGCTCATAAAATAATATCCCATAGGATCTCATAATTTTTTCTTTAATGAAGATGTATTTTGGATGGAAAAAGAGTAATTAAGAAATGAAAGGAAATTATAATTCCATTTGAATATAACTATAATTATAAGAGTAATTAATTAAATTAATAAAAGATCAATTTAATTAATACAATGTGGGGTATTTGATTAGAATAATTATTTAGAGAAGGATAATTAATTGTATTAATTGATCAATAAATTAAAATTAGTGAATTGATCAGATTAGAATAATTCACAATAGAAAATGACTAGAATGATAATTGAACATATCTAATATGGTGAATTATCCCAAATAGATATTCCCCAAGGTGAATTCAAAATTTTATGTTATAAGAATATATAAATTAATACCAATTTATGTGTAGTTGTGAGAATTTATTCTATTTTACAATTTTGACATGGAAGCAATAAAACTGGAATTTCTACATGTAGTTTCTATATTTTGATGGTAGTGTCTAGGTGGATATAAATCTAATTTCCATAATTTGATTATTCAACATGTAATACCTATTTATTTTATTTTTCACCTATACATCTCATATCTACTTAAGCATAATTGAATAAGGAAAATATTGTTTCTCCTTCATATTGCATCTTTTACAATTATTTTAGCATTGTACTTGTCTATATTTAGCATAATATTCAATTCAACATATTTACTAGAATATTATAAATATGAATTAATTTAATTATCCTAATTTTAGAATAACTTATTCTAATTTTATTCTATTCCCCATAACCAAATATATCAAAAAGGGATCAAACAAAAATATTTTAAAATTTGGAGGGATGATTTTGTTTTGAATAACCAATACCAAGACTAAATGTTTCATATCTTTAGGTTGGAATGGGTAAATTATTTAAATAATAAACATCTAAATTAATTTTAAAAAAATTCTTAATGGTATTAAAAAATAGACTCTAACATAATAACAAGTTACTTTGAGGTCTATGAGACAACATATGATCAATCCTTCACAAGATTTTTTTTGAGTTGATTCCTTAAACATAGATATATTGGTTCCCAACCCTCTTTGAAGAAATAAAGAAAAAATAAAAAAAATGGGAATATAAATATAAAAATAGAAATAAAAATTATATCTTATGAAATGGTGATTTGGAAAACCTCCATCACAAGCTTTCCTACTTGATTGATAGTGGATCAAGACCTATAATAAAATCAAATGTATATTTGTTGAGGCTATAGATGCTTATATGGTAGTAAAGAAATGCCCAATTATTCTTCCCTTGTCCAAATAATGAAAAAGATTAAATAATTCTCATAAAATTAAATCATAAATATTGCTCCCATGTTGTATCAAAACCTCAATGCTAAAGGTAAAATAATCACTTTTCACAAAATATTGACTTATTGTAATTACTAGAAATATATATGTTATATGTTGAAGATGACCCAAAATGTCTCATTTAATTTTAATAATATGAAACATTATTTTATATTCTATTTTTTTTGTTTAAAACTAAATCAAAGGTTTTGGGTTCTAAACACTTAGCAATGTTTTTCTTGCAAAAGTTGCCAATTATTATGACCAACATGCCCCAGTCTTTCCTCATAATTGGGACCCCCATTTTATGACATTGAGAGTGCTTGGATTTATTAATTATGACATATAGTTCTTATTTTTATCTTATATAATAAATTTAAATATGGCATGTGATAATTACTAATGAATGAATTATGACTAAACTATGCAAGAGAAAATTGATCTTGTTGAAATATCCCAATACCATTGACAATAAAGTCTAAACTTGCTTTTTTTATGGATCACCTCATCTCAAAATTTATACCTTCATGAATAATTTTTGATAAATTTTATAAAATGGTCTTTACCTTTATCTTTTTTATTTCTCATAACACTTTAATTTTACTTTTTACTTAAAATGTTTGGTAATTTCAAACTATACTTTGATCCATTTAGTTAGTTACCTACTTGACCACTGACTATATGTTATTTGTCCTATAGGACATGTGTCACCCTTTTATGGCTTGATTTTTTTTGTTTCATGAAAATATTCTAGACATGAGGCTACAAAATCATGAAAACATGCAAATTGAAACCTTCTCACACCCTTCTATCTCATAGTTATCCACTAGTACATGTAAGAGCCAATGCATTGTGATGTTCTGAGATAGTTGAGTCCCACCGTGTGGTGCCTATTCACTCCCTTACACCTCAAAAAAATTATATTACCTACAAAAATATCCAAGTAATGTGACATTATGAACCTATATAATCTTACCATGTGTCATGTTTTTATGATCTTGCAACTCCCTACACATTCTAAATCCTACACAAAGATCAAAGTATTATGATATTGAGATCCAATCACAACATGGGAATTGGATCCTTATCTCTTCCTTGTGCCTAAAAATTATTTATTTATCAAACTTATATTGAGGACCTTGAATCCTAAACCAATAAAGTTAATACACATGATGTACTCACATTAAGTCACTAAGGTTGACTAAGGTCAAATTGTGCCTATGTAGTAAGTATAAACATGACATGTGGAATGTTTAAGGTGCCACATTAAAGCCAAGAAAAGAAAATTAACATAAAATAAAATCAATAAATTATAAATAAATTCAAATTAATTTTGGTCACCTTGAAATTAAAGTCACATGAATATACATTCCATTGTATTCATTAGAATCGTTGAGCTGACCTAGATAATTCAAATTATAAACCAAATTTCCCTAGACCTTCATTGCTCTATGAATTTTATACAACAAATTTCCTCCCTACTAGTTAGATCTAAAGATAATCACCATCCATTTAAATAAAATATGAATTTATAAGAGGTCATGGTGGGTTATTTTTCTATAATATAACAAACCAGATCTTCTAAGACACCATGTTCTTTAGGGAACCTTAATTGAAAAATTCCACCACTAAATGCCCTTCATGATTATATATGTAGAGTTATGTTATTTGAATGTGATGATGACCCTAATTAGGAATATTTCATGTGTGTATCCAATCTACTTTCCATGAATTAAGATAGATTGTACTTGATTTCAACTAAACCAGAAGTAAATATATACATAGACCTATTATATGGTGTCATTTTAAGGCTAGAAATTAAGAGAATTTCATATTATCACTAAAAAAACAAAAAAAGATTGAATTTATCGATACAATGGATTTCAAGTGGTATTACTATATTCCCCCACTTGTGATGCATTATAATCATGAGGTTTTTTCTACTTATCTTAGCAAGAACAACCTTAAATGGGTTCTAAAGGATTGGGTAGAGGACACCACCCACTAGCTTAATAGATATGAGGTTAAGAAATCCATATCCATTAATTTAGACCAAGCATTAAAATAGGGATGAATTGAAAGAATATTATTTTTAGTTCCAATGACATAGACCATGTTCACAAAAATTGGGCCCTCTCATATAAATGATCCTTAATGACAAACAAATTATAGCTATAGGAGGGGTATTCACATTCTATTCTAGGAATAATGTTTGTAGGGTGTTTAAGGGTGACCACTTATACATGATGTCTAACTTGGTGGATTCCATGGCTAACACAATCTATTTTGATAAGATTCCATAGTGTACTCTTTATTTGGGAACCTCAATATGTAAAAACTTTTAAGATACATATTTATTGGTTAAGGTAGCACATGACATGGATTTATATTATTTATACTCCATAGTCTACTAGAACATATAAAAAATAGCCCATGAATAACATATATTAAGGAATGAATAAATAAATTATGAGCATGGGAACCTATTTTTTAGACCTTAACTTCTTCATCATCAAAATATAAGGCATGTTGGTACTATATTGTGTGTTTTCCATCTTCGTCCTTGGTAAGTTACCAAACAAGAAATCAATTTATATATCCTTCATGGATTTAGAAAAAGATTATAGGATAATAATCAAACACCATTTTCCCCATTTACTTATAAGTTTTACTATTAAAATATTGTAAAATGAGATGAATCATGTCTAGCTACAACCCACACAAGATTGTCCAATTTTAATTATCATGATCTTCATCATCGAGTCCTAAAGGGTAGAGTTAAAACATATATAAAATTGTTTAAGGGGAAGGTTAGCTTGATCTATAGACATATTTTACATCCTTCTGAATGGGTTTATATTAATGTGATGGATAGTGTGGAGGTGAATAAAAAGTTACCAAAATAGGCATTATGTCAGCTCTAATACAGGATCCATAGTTAGGATAGGTACAATAAAGACCAAGGACATCCTAATTTCAAGAGGAATATTCACCCCACATTAAATCCACTTCGATAATGAATATTCCCCAATTCCTCCATCCACCTTCAAATACAAGATCAATTTCCATCTCATAATAGATAGATATCACCATGGATTCCTCTCCCTCTCTTGTATCTCCTTCTATCATTAAAACCCATTATGATTTTGCTCATCTAGTGTAAATAAAAATATATAAAGTTCACTAAACCCCTCCTCCATATCATTCCATGACCATATTATAGGATGTTCCAATTGACACTCCTTCCACTTCATCTCATGTCGATATAACTTATATGGAAGTGACATTAAAAGATTCCCTTGTTTTTTGTACATTCATTCCCATTCAATCAATCCCTATCAAGTTGATTATGGTCCATCCACTAAAACTTCTGAGCATTAAATCTAATTATAACTTCCCTGATTAAATTTAAAGTGGATATCACTTTAGTAAACCCCACTTCCCAAACTTCCCTTACTACCACCATGGAGGCCATTTTAGCTAGGAACACCATTTAGGATTCTACTCTTTCCATCTTTTTCATTATCATCACTTTACCACCCATATCCCACATTACATAGGTAGTGGATACACCAATTTCCATAATGACCACCACCTCACCCAATATTTTTATTAAAAATACCAGTGGTGAAATACCCTAGTATCAATAGTGAGCTCAATCTCAAACTCTCTATACTCCATGTTTTCTATTGTACATGTAACTCCACTATCATAAATACCCCCCATTATTGAAAAAAAGGGATCAAATGGTAAATAATTATAAGTATTTCTTATAATCACTCAATTTAAAACACTCACTCTTAAACTTTATCATCATTTAACTCATATTTCAATCACTCCTTTATTTTTTACTAGCCCTACCCCACCACTTTCTCATCCCCCTTCACTCACCTTCACTCCTTCAATGTCCTACACAAAATTCATGTTTTTTTACCCTTTTAAACCTAATCTTAGGACTATATCCCATATTTTAAATTAATAAACATCCCAATCTACTTCTACCAATGTATCATACATAGAATTTGGTTGGACGGAAATCATCAAACTAGCAAATGTTATAGAGTATAAATGGTAATTAATGAGAAACCTGAGGTTGAAATATAGTTTGAAAATATCTTTGGGAAGCTCAAAAGTAAGGTTTCATCCACTTGGCCACCCCATTATCATGTGGTAGAATAATATTTATTATCCTTGAAAAGGATAAGAAAATGGAGGCTAATAGAGTCAAATGAATGGCTTAAGGATCCAGAGTCTATATTTGATTTAAATATGGATGTGGCCAATAAAATTTTCCAAGGATTTAAACAAAATATTAGAATATTAAAGACCCAGATTAAATCCATGATCAAATAAACATTTTTGTTCAAGTGAATAGAGATATGAAACCCTATATTAATTATTAGTAAAATGTTGGAAATCTAAGACAAGAAGTGCCCCATGGCAGGTTAAGGTAATATGGTTTCATGATAATGTTATCAATTTTTAGATCAAGTTGTCACAACTAGATAGATAAGTCAGTAAGATAATGTTATATATGTTAGACATCATGACTACTTATGATCTATGAATGAATCAAACCTATATTATTAATATGAATACTTCACTATAACATTGGATTGGGGAGATAAACCTTATATTAGTACATAATGACCATTTTTTTCATTTAATAATGAATTTATTATATAAATAAAGGATTGTATCTTTGTTTAAGCTATATGGACAACTAGAATCCATGTAATTATATATGAAATTGTTTAATTTCATGTCATATTTTAGCAATAGTGCCAGATATGCCAACAAAACCAATAGTGAGTAGGTCATAAATTTAGTTGGTTATGACAAAGATAAAGTAGAAAGAGATAATGATATGAAATGATCCATTCACACTCTCCTCTCCAATCATGTATCCTAGCTAAGCAATATCAATATACTTTTTATAATAACTATCATCAACCTTCCTAAAATTGTGGTAGATTATTAGGTATGTCATAAGTTCATGTCAACTCAATCTCTTAGCTTAGCCACTATATAATAATTAGGTACCTCTCAGACTAGTGCCCCTAGTCCCAGTCCTCTAAGTGGCATACTTTAGTATAGTCCCACTGATTTTAACACTAAATCAAAACCTCCAAAAGCACCATGAAATTATTAATGATGAGGCATAGTATGAATGTTCCCTAGATAATATTAACTTGGAGTAGAAAATACAAAACATTTGGAGGATATCTTTGTGAAGAAAAGAAGGGCCACATTTTTATAACTTAATTCAAAGACTCTTACATAGTTTACTAGCCACCCCTTATTTTATTAATATGATATCTTTATCTCTTTTGCAACTACTTTTAGATACTACTTATATGTGAAGGGAAATTTAATTGATCTATAAATAAATCCTAGCTTGAAGAAGATAAATCATAATTACACTTTTGATTATTGATAAATTAGATATTTAGGGTCATGACCAAGATGGATCTACTCAACCTATCCAATGGATATCTCACCATAATAATATCACTAGGGAGGGTTAAAAATACTCTAGTCAAGCAAAACATTGAAATAACCCTAACTAGATCCTATGTTTTCATATTTATAAAAGTAAATGATAAGTAAAGTAAAGTCTAATCTAGTGCTCACCAAATCTTGTGGCACAAATTGGGTGTAATAAACAAAAAAATTAAACATGCATAAAATATATATACTCATGTTATTGTATACTAATTTTAATGAATGAGAGAGAAGTACAAATGCTAATTTATCTACTCTTACCAAGGAGGAACATAGTTAGGAATAGTTACCTTTGAATACAAAACTATTGAGCCTCAATCTCTCCCTTGGCCAAGGTGATTTGTAAGAGGTTTTTGTGGTATGTAAGGATAATAAGGATAAGTCAGCTCAAGGCGACATGCCCTATATATGCATCTAAAAGACTTCTCTATAAGATAAGATATGTATCTCCAAAAAAATAATTAAAACCCTATTTTATGTCCTCAAATAGAATGGTGGATAAGAATATGCACAATATAATGTTGTTTTTATTCTCTTCTCTTATAAATGACAAAGATGAATGTGTATATATAGATTAATCTAACCATAAACCTTTTCAAAATTTTAGCTAATAGAGTCAGCCCAATAAATTCTATATCATTACTGACAAAATAAAATTAAGCCTTGGTCTAGGTCAGATAGGACTTGACCTAGACCCTAAATGAGTTTTATAAATTAGAGTACAAGTTTGATGGGGCTAAAAGTGTAACTTAAACCATTGGAGATAGTTATAGGATTAGGTAAGGGCTATTAAAAGTGAATAATGATGATAGGAGGGTGACAAATAGGAGGCAATGCTTAGGGGAGTATTTTTTTTGAGATGGTTGTGTAGGTACCAAGTGTTAGTATAAGTAAAAAAATCCTATGAAGGACCAATGGTTTATCCACCCCTTCTTGGTGCACCCTTTAACGTGTGCACTCAGAGATTTTGATGCTCGATGAGTTAATGCAAGATAGAAAGCATCAGTAATTGATAAAGTTTGAAAATATTGTGTATGCATATTCCCTATTAGAATCTCATCATGTGTCATGTACGTGTAACATGAGATGGTGCGTCGAGAAAAGATCATAGAAACGCACAATGTTGAAGATAAATAAATTTTAATAAGGAGTAAATAAAATAAATAAAAGGATAGAATTGAAAAATACATTCCTCTACTTACCCTATGTTATAGATAATAATGAGATGTAGGAAATGTGAAGGTGTCTAATGTAGGAAACATTAGGTGAACATGTATAAATTAGAAACAAATAATAAAAACTCATTTTTTTAAAGAATATACATGTAGCATGTGAACATATTCTCTATAATGTTAGGATTCCAAAACATTTTCTAGTTCAAAAAAAGAATTGGTAAAAACAAATATATGTCAAAAGATGAAATTTGGTGGTAAATATTTAAACGATAAATAATTATGAATAGTAAATATAAATAGGGTGAAAAATAATTCATTTTTTATTTTTACTATTCTGAGAGAATAAATATCTAAGAGACCTAGTTTGAGTCTAGAGAGTCATCATGATGAGGAGACAATAACTAAGACAAAGAGGATTCAAAATGGTCGTAACAAGTGAAGAACATGTAAGAAATTATGAATTTAAAATTTTTGAGTGTTTTTATTTGAAATTGATATAGATATAGAAAATTAACTAGTAGGAAAAATCTAGGAACTAAAATTAACCATAGGAATTTTATAGGTAGACTACATGTAGAATGGGTTAATGGGTAGGAAGAAGTTAGACCAATAAATGCTTAAAACATTTATGGTAAATGGTCAAAAATTTGTCATTATGAAGGAACATACTTGAACTAGTTGACTTAGTCTATAAGGTGAGCCAAAAGTAGGGGGCCGACTATGTAGTAGTGGGCTGATTTAGTACTCCAAGGGGTGGCTAATTGTGTTTCAGTGGACTGACTTAGTTTTTAGGAAGGATAAGGTTGACTATATACTAAAAGGATGATTTAGTGTGTGGAAGAGGCTTGATATAGTCTACTAAATGAGGTTGACTATGTATTAGAGGGCTGATTTATCATGCTAAAGCTTAAGGATGGTTGATTTAGTATCAAATGGGTCAATCTAGTTGAAAATGATAAAGGACAATTTAGTATCAAAAATAAGGAATAAGTTTTATTTAGTATTAAATGGGCCAATTGTATAGGAAAATCAAGAAATTGATAAACTAAATCAAACCAATAGATTTAAGTCATTAATTTATGATTTTTAAAAATGTATTTTGATTATTGATGATATGGAGATTTGATATATCCTTTTTTATTTGATATTTTTCATTCATGCATCATATCTTCTATATCTACTAGATCAATTGATTGACATGGATAGAGCATGATTGGTCACACTAGGCTTTCAAGGCATCATGGAGATGAGGCAGATCCCATTGAGTTTTGATCTTGTTATCATATTCCTTGGAGCATGGGAATGATTAACCAACACTTTATGATGGGTGGTGGATGGGGATACCATTGAGGTGGGTATCACACTTTAGGATGTCCATGAATTTCTTGGACTACCTATAAGAGGGACACTAATGATCACTTACACATTAGAGGATATATAAGAGAGATAAAAACTAGCCTAATGGGTGACATGCTTAGATATGATATACCCTAGATTGACGGTGAAATTATTTGACATCGATATTATGAACATTAAAGACATATATAAGGCCATGATGGGACTTATGATAACATGAGTGTTATGTCACAAGTTGGATGGTAAGGTATTATTATATGTGATATCTATGAATTAGTTGATATTAAATCAAGGATCACTCTATGATTTTAGGGATATCATTTGGGTCCAGCTCATACATGATATCTATGGGATGTTGTGTAAAGGGTATAAAACTATCGGTTTTGGTGTTTTATTGAGTGATTATATATATGAGAGGTTCCCCATGTATCATCTATCCCCTTGTGTTTGATGATAGGTTGCCTTAGGTCATCAAATAGAGATATGACCATATATCATAGTTTGTACCCCATATGTTAGCTCTATATATTATCATAAAATGATATATTATGTGGCAAACATATATGCACATTACTATTGTATGGCCTAGTTGGTCGACCATTATCATAGGGTTGGCATGAGTGTGGATCATAGGACAATACACATCATGGGTAGAGCTACATCTGGTGGAACACTTGCTAGGACAATTTAGAATCCCACACATAATGGCTCCTCTAATAGTCCTTCCTTATTAGGCATGACAAGTTAGAGATTTAAGGGGGAGAAGAAGGGGATGAGTACTAGTAGAGATACTAGTGATCAAGTCATAACATGCTAGACCATGGAATATTTGAGCATAGAAGTAGGTGGTAGTGGGACCAATAAGGGGATACACTATAGATGTGGATGCTAACACATAATAAGCACCAAAACAATAGCGATAGTGACCATCATGAGTGTTGACGCTGGAAAGTGCACCCAGCGGCAGGAACACGGATTCCTGCCCTCTCCCCGCAACATGGAAACCCCTCTCTCGCCTGTGGGACGGCGAAGCAGGAGAGGAGAGTCTCTAGATATGGGCTAGTTCCCTCTGATGTATCTTGTTTGTTTCAGGTAATGCAAAATATAGATATATAGGTATACATTTGGGGGGGGGTGAAAAGAGAAAGAGAAAAGCTTGAAAACAAACAGCCTACTCTAAAGGAGGTGATACACCAAAAACATGAGTGACCTTCCAGATCCACTCTCAAAATCAGGGGAAATGCAAGTATACTCTACACATCTGGTAGAGGGATCAGGCTGCTAAGACAAAGGGGGAGGCTATAATGGAAAATATGTCACAGAGGTTTACCGAGGTGCTGTGGAATGCACACTTGCAAGCAACTTACTCTGTTCTATCCTTCTCAAGTATTGCTCTTCTCCTTTCAGCTGTAGAACCGGTCCCTGTAGATAGCTGGTCTGTTGGTATTACCTGTGAAAGCATGGAAGATAATGACTAAACACAGATGGTACTCAGGGCATACACAGCAAATCAATACAAGATGGAGGTAAAAACTGTATTTTTATTGATTCAGGTGGGAAATTTGCAGAGCAGTGCTCTTTACAAAAGTCAGGAAGATCCTTAGAAAATGACTAAGTCCTTGTATTTATAGTAGAAGAGCCAAGAGAAGTCTCATTGAAAAGTGTGAAAAACACTATTGATGACGTCACAAGTCTGCCAAGACCATGCTGGTTGCCTCATTTTGCATGCTGGTCTTCTCCTCTGGCGGCTGGGCAGGTTTTTTCTTGTGCACTGCAGGGGAATTTTGCCGCCCTTATAGTGGGCGGCAATTTTGCCATCCTTTACATGAACTTCATGTAGGAATATCTGCCAACGTCGGCCGATAAGCTACCGACGGCGGTAATCTTGCCGACGTCAGTTACAGTAAGCTGCCGACGTCGGTAGAGTTGTACTTTACATGGCAATTTCTCTTTCCCCGCCATGGGGCGGGGTTTTCCATTTCACCACCTTAAGGCAGGTTTTTTCAATTTTCTGCCATGGGTGGGCTTTTTCGATTTGCCGCCATAGGGTGGGCTTTTCTAGTTTTTGTGCCTGCCTTTATGCTACCGACGTCGGCAGTTCTGCCGACGTCGGTCTCTTTAAGGTGCCGACGACGGCAGTATTGCCGATGTCAGTCGACGTCTTTGCTTTTCTTTGTGGTGTGGGCGGCGAATTTGCCGCCCTCTGCATTTTCTTCGTAGACGGGCTCATTTTACCCGCCCTTGTAGTGGGCGGTGAATCTGCTGCCCTCTGCATTTTTTCTGCCTCTTTTTTGACTAAGTGTCGAACACTCCATTTTTCCCCTTCTTCTTTTGCAGACGTCTGAAGACTCTGTCTTTCGCTGCCTATTCTCTGCAACGGCGCTGTCAAAACCTGAAAGTGGACCTTGCAATCTAAAATGATTGGGCCTGTGAAGCAGGTGTAGGAGGTGACCGAGATTTTGCCTGAGGGGCAAAATTGGGTCAATAAATTGGTGACTCATGGGGGAAGCGTGCCTGCTATGCTTAGAACCCAGTTGCCTTACATATCCATTGGGTGTGGAGTCGAATGGTGACTTTGAAGTGAGTTCACAACAACTTTGAAGATTCTAAAATCAAAAATACAGAATTTACCCCCACTGCCAAGGGAAACACACAAGACTAAAAACAACTAACTGTGCAAACTGCACTTAGGGAAAACAGGGAAGAAAACAAGGGAAACTATGTACGGCGGAACCAAAAATTCAGTGACAATGCTTTAGGTGTATCCCATTGACTGGGATACACAATTCTTCACCGTCCAACCTGGAGAGCTAGAACGCATTATGCTGCTTGCACTGAGTAATTATGTAAGGACCGCTCTAGAGGGCATCAAATTTTGCATGTTTTCCAGGCTTATCTCTATCTTCGTCCCATTTTAAGACAATGTCTCCTTCGACGAAACTCTTTGATGAAGACTTCTTGTCGAAATGCCTTTTCACCTGATGCTGGTGACTGATCATAGAGACCATGGCCTGGTTCCTTACCTCCTGGAGCTCCATTAGTTCACATAATCTGACCTCCATGCTACTTCCTTCTTCTAGCTGCAGCTGATGCGTGAGGTCCAGCGCTGGCATTTCGAGTGAGATAGGAAGCCTTGCTTCCCTTCCATACACAAGCGTATATGGAGAATTTCCGATTGATCTTTTCGGAGTGATTCGATCGGCCCATAGAGCTGTTTTCAACTTGGCATGCCAAGTTTTCTGATTTTCTTCCATGGTCCTCTTTATAATCTTGATCAAATTTTTGTTAGTAGACTCAGCCAGTCCATTCCCCTGCAGGTAGTAATTTGACGAAGTGCTGAGGTATATACCATACCTTAGTGCCCATTCACTAGTTTTGGTTCCTAGAAAAGCCAAAGCATTATCTGAGATTATAGTGGCTGGGACCCCAAAACGTGTCACTAAGTTCTCATAGAAATCCAAGACTGCGCTCTCATTTGCTTCCTTCAAAGCAATGGCTTCCACCCACCTGGTGAAATAATCCGTAGCAGTCAGGACCCACTTGTGTCCAGCGCTAGAGGGAGGGTTGATCATCCCTATGAAATCCAGGCCCCACTGCATGAATGGTTGCTCAACTTGAATGGGCTATAGGGGCATGGCAGCCAATCGCTACTTTCCGTCAAAGAGTGCACACTTCTAACACTTCCTTACCTAGGCATGGGTATCCTTAAAGAGAGTGGGCCAAAAATAGCCAGCTCTCATTATTTTTGCTGCTGTGG
The DNA here is from genome assembly GCA_037957365.1 of Torreya grandis. NCBI lineage: Eukaryota > Viridiplantae > Streptophyta > Pinopsida > Cupressales > Taxaceae > Torreya > Torreya grandis. The sequence continues at coordinate 79,827 of JARHVA010009549.1, read as the reverse complement.
TCTTAGGGGCGAAATGGCCACCTGCTGGCCCATTGTGAAACTCAGCCAATACCTTGTCAGCCTGACTGGAGTCAATGCATCTCAAGAGAACCCCAGAGAGATCCTTCCTAAATAATACTCTATCAATCAAAACATAGGGAAGGGACTGAAGTTTAAAATACCTTCTTCTAGCCCTATCGAGACCCTGTGGACATTCGCCTGTAAGAAGGAAACGCCTCATGTCTAGTGTCTAATCTCTTACGATAGTTGGTTCTTCTGCAATGGCTACGTCATGGATCAACAAGCTGTCTTCACCCCTTTGTCTCAAATCTGTGGCTAGCTGTTCACACAGGCCCCTTCCTCTAACCAACTTGGTGATTTTGATGTCTATGTCGTACTCCATTACCTTGGTGATCCATTTCACTCTTTTCTCATTTAAGTCTCGATTGGTCAAGAAATCCTTGACGCCAGGATGTGGAACCATGAGATGGATCCTGCTGTTCGACAACATATATCTGAATTTCTTCAGGCTGCGCACTACTGCCAAGACTTGCTTCTCTACATAGGTGTACCTGGTTTCAAAGTTCTCTAACCCTTGGCTGAAAAAGGCGAGTGGTTGCTCGAGGTTATCACTGTTTGCTTGGGTAAGCATGGAAGATATTACTTCTCCACTACTGAAGGTATAGAGATTGAGGTCTTTATTGAAGTCGGGGCTGATCAGAGCGGGAGCCTGGGTCAAAGCCTATTTGATAGCTTCAAAGCTATCCTTTCTCAGCGTTGTCCATTTGAATTCTTCACCCTTATTTAGCAAGGAGGTTAGGGGTTTAACTATTTCAGCAAAGTTTGAAATGAACCTCCGAATGAAATTTATTCGGCCAAAGAAACTCTGTAGGGCTTTCTTGTGCTTCGGTAGGGACATCTCTAGAATAGAGCGGACTCTCTCTGGGTCAATAGACAAACCTTTCTTGGACACAATGTGGCCAAGAAGTTTCCCCTCATGAATCGCAAATACACATTTCTTTGGATTTAGGGAGATGCCAAATTCCCTGCACCTCTCAAAAATCTCCCTGAGGTGCTTCATATGCTGTCCTACCTCTTTGGAGAAAACTGTTATATCATCGAGGTACACCAGCACGTTCCTATTTATCAAACCACTGAAAGCCATGTCCATGGCTCGCTGTAAAGTAGCACCAGCATTGGATAGCCCAAAAGGCATCTTCTGGTAGGCGAACGTTCCCCATTTAGTGGTGAAGGCTATTTTGTATTGGTCACAGTCACGCACCAAAATCTGATTATATCCTGAATAGCCATCCAGGAGGGAGAAGCGTTTGGAACCAATTACCTTTTGAAGGATCTGCTCCATGTTTGGAAGGGGATAATGATCTTTTAAAGAGACTTTATTAAGGTCTCTAAAGTCTACACATAGCCTGATCTCCCCATTTTTCTTTCTAACTGGAACCAAATTAGCCAACCATGAGGAATGTTTGATCGGAAATATAATGCCGGACTCAATCAACTTGGCCAATTCTTTCTGCATAAGGAGCTCGACCATCGGGTTAACAGGTCTCTACTTTTGTGTGACTGGTTTTGCACCTTCATCTAATTCAATGGTGTGTTGGGCGAGCCTTGGATCGAAGCCTTTCAAGTCGCTATAATTCCAGGCAAAAATATCAGCAAACTCCTGGCATAGCAGAATGAAAGCTTGTCTTTCTTGAAACGTGCAGACCTTGCCAAGCGCCAGCAACTTATCCTTGAAGATTTCCACTTTTTCATAATTCTCCTCTTTGGTAGTGATGCATGCTTTGTCATCTCTTAGTTGGTCCTCTCCATTGAAAATACTTTCAAGTGTGATCAGACCCTTAGGGAGTTTATTGTTCTTCAATTGAACAATTTGATTTCCATATTGCTGCTGTAATTTTGCCTGATTGTGGACCGCAAATTCAGCTTCCTTTCTTAGGAAAAGGGCTATCTGTTGGTCACTTTCGAAGACCTGCCAATTTGTAACATTGTCTGGAATTGAAGGCTGGACCACCACTTTTAAATGGCGCGAACTACAACCCCTGCTTATCTCTTTTGAAACATCAAATTGGGCACCAACAACTGCCAATCTGTCAGCCTGCTTATTCTATTCCCTGGGGGTAGAGGTAATGTTAAGAGTAAGGAAATCCTCCATCAAGTCCCAGACTCTGTGCTTGTAAGATTTCAGTAAGGAGTTCTTGGTCAGGTTTAGGCCTCTGATTTGGTTCACTATTAGTTCACTGTCCCCCAGGATTTGCAATTTTTTGATCCCTCTCTTTCTTGCCCACTCAAGTCTGTGAATCAAAGACTCATATTCTGCAACGTTACATGTGCAAGAGAAATGGAAATGAAAAGCTGAAAAGTACCTTTCTTCAGAAGGGGAGACTAACATTACCCCACCACCAGAGCCCAGTTTGCTTCTGGAACCGTCGAAATATAGCTGCCACAGGCCAAGATCTTCTTTGTTTTCCTTCATTATATTGGGCATGACGGCACTCTCTTCATGCAAGCAATAGACGCCAAGGTCTGCCTCCTCAATAAACTTATAAGGATCGTGTTCAAAGTTATCGCTTCCCCACTCATCCAAGAGTAGATCTGCGACTCCTTCAAGAGCAGAAGATGAGGACTTGTCTGTTTGAGAGTCTTCTGGATCAATGATAGTATAACTGACATTCACTGCCTTGGGTGAATAGGACTCTAGGTGGTCCTTATAGAGTGGCTCAGATTCAATTTTCACTTTGGTCCCATACTTGGTTCTGAAAACCAGGTATGACCAATTTGCTGCTAGATAACCACCTATCTTGGACGTAAAGTCCCTAGACAAACAGATTGCAAAATATGGAGGAACGTCTGCTACCACTATATCTTGAGGGATTGAGAATGTCGGGCAGGCATGCAATGTTAAACTCAATCCTTTCAGGACTCCGACTGTCTTTGCAGGTGTCCCATCTAGTTGCAAGACTCCTTTGTTCATTGCTTCGTACTTTAATCCCATCTTATCAGCAATGCATTTAGGCATTACTGAAGTGCTGGCGCCGCTATCAATTATGCAATTATGTACTAAGAAATCTCCTATGATCAAAGATACATAAAAAGGGGGAGTCTTTTCTTCTTTCCTTACCTGACCTGGAGCAGAAGACTACCCATTCATCATTAGGACGTTATTAGTGTCTGTTGGGATGGCCTGGCGATCTAGCTCATGCAATTCTTTCTTCAATACCTCCTTTTGTCCCGGAAGAGACAATGAGTCCCATAGAGAAATGCTCACATGCAATTTCTTCATTTGATCAACTATATTAACTTGGGGACTGACTCCTTTCACGTTTTCCTTTGGGCTGATCCTGGCTGGAGCTTTAGACTGAGGAGCTGGGGGTACAGATGGTTCACCGGAAATTGGGGCCTTTTGAAAAGGGTGTGGTGGAGGATTCGCTGCTGCCCGAGGGGAAGCCTGCACTTCTCTAACTGCTCTTCTTTTAAATCTCGTATTGGCCTCAACGCAATCAGCATGATTGCCTGCAGCGCCCCCATGATTAATTACACAGAGCTCGCCCTCTTCGTGATTTATCAGGGTAGAATCCGGCTGAGTCTGATTGTTGCTTGTGCTGGTTTGAGCTGGGAACTCAAAAAATTGAGAAAAATCAGCACCCTGATTTTTCGAATTCTGGAAAAAATTCATCATGTCATTTGGGTGGACAGCTTGCTCTTGACCTTGTCCCATGTTTGAACAACCTGGCTGCTCCTGCACTAGATTGTTCTGTGTAGGTACCATGGCTTTAGATGACTAAGGAGGGCCTGAGTTATAATTTTGATAAGGCCTAGTTGTAGTGAGCTGCCCCTGACCTTGGTTATAATTTTGAAAGGGGGGTCTAGGGGTATGGCCATAATTTTGATAACTCTAGTTTGGCTTGTGGCTTTGAGCTTGCTGCCTTTTAAGGGCAACAAGTTCATTTGACATGCTCTGCAACAGGCCCTTAACTTCACTTAATTCATTGGATGGAACAGCAGTTGGCTTCTCAATGACAGGTAGGGGGGTAATTGTAGGAGAGACTGCTTGAATTGGGGGCAGCGGTTCTGGGAAAAGTGGCATGTGAGGTCTAGGGGCGATTTTCCCAGCTTGAATCAAGCAATTTTCGGCCGCAATGGCTATGTCATACGCAGCTGGCAGTATGTGTCCCCCCATAGATTGAATCATCATAGCAATGTCACTATTTAATGCTTTTAGATAGTATAAGAAAGCGTAGCTGGGGGTCGGCCTTACCAAGATGGGAATTCTATCTCAAGTCTTTTGAAACCGCGTATTGAAGTCCTGCATATATTCATACGGAGCTCTTTTTATAGTTGTTAGCTGCTCAGCAAGAGAGAGGCCATCACTTTTTTCCCCAAAATGATCAGTTAAACGAGTGCCCAATTCATTCCAAGAATGTATGGAATCCACAGGCAAGGTGCCGTACCAGTCGAGAGCTTTCCCTTTCAGAGACAAGGCTAACAGTCTGATGGCAATATTTTCTTCTGTTATATTATGAATATTGCAAAGGTTGGCAATATTTTTTATATGCTCAACAACTGTAATAGGTCCCACTCCATCAAAAAAAGGCACATTTTTAGAGCTGTTTCGGGGATCGGATCATAGCGTGGGAGGTTTAAAGGGCTTTCACCACGAAAAGCTGCAAAAGGCAAGGCCATGGCTGGAACGGTTGTATTTGTGGCTGAGCTGGGTTGGTGTTCTTAGCAACAGGTCTAGGAGGATTTATTAGTGGATAAGGGCGAGTTCTTCCAAACCTGAGTCTTTTAGCGGAGTTTAAAGGTAGTTCAACGAACTCAAAGGGGACC
>JARHVA010009549.1:0-65000 GCA_037957365.1 Torreya grandis | reverse complement strand
GAGACTCTATTAAAACTGGAGGTGTGTCATGTGAACACTCCATCTCTACCCTACAAAAAAGAGGAAGAATACTATAGTTCAGAATGATATAATATGGGATTCAATAAGATGAATGGAAATAATGAACCAAATAAGAATGATATCAAAGGATATTGGCATCTCTATCCTAGATAAGACTTCCTAGAAATGGATCATCTAAAATAAAACCATAATCACAATCGAGCGTATGAAAGTTGATGGTGTAGGTAGGTATGACTTTCTCATCAAAAGTGTCATGATGAATAAAATGTTGAGTTTTGGTTAATACCACATGTATATCATCAATAAGTATATGATAGGAATGTGGATGTAAGGATGATGGATGTAGGGTAATGAGATGAGGAGAGAGATCTAAAGTTTTAATCTTGAGTTTGATTTCATCTAGCTTATCATCATTGGAGTGTAAGAGGTTAGTTGATATGTTCCTGATGAGTCTTGGGTGGCCATGATAACATCATGTAGAGTTCATGGGAAAATTGAAAAATTGAGATTCTTTGAATGGAACACTCATCAAGGGTTCAAGGGTTGGAATTTTTTAATACACCACATTATTGGAATTATTTAAAATTCTAAATTTTGGTGTCTCCTTGAATCCTATATATATCAACATTATAGGGAAACATGATACATTGGTAAGCATAAGAGGTGACGACCTCATGTGATGAGTCCAAGGTATTCCAAGAAAGATGTTAAAGGAAAGGGCAAAGTTGAAAATCATAATCTTCACTAGAATAGTGATAAGATAGATAGTAATAGGAAGATATACACAAACTAAAGGAGGAATTTACCTTCAATCATAACCTTGAAATGTGCTTCATGTGGACTTAAGATTATACTAAAAAATCCAAGAGTTTTTATAAAGTCAAGGGAGGTGACACAAGTACCAAAACCTTCATTAATAAAATCATGCTTGACTTGGATATTACTAATTTGAACAATTATAAAGAGTGGAGGATTATCCACATCAAGTAGAATCTCATCTAGGATCATGACAGCAATAGGGAATTTGAGGGAAAGAGAAGCATCCATTTTTTTTGTCAACATGTATAGACTCTCTTCACATTATTTTAAGATATTATATTTTGATCCAAATAAAGTAGCTTCATATCCTACTATGGGAGGATGAGGGATGTTCATTTCAAATTATAGTTTCTTTAGGTAATTGTGATGACATGGGGAAGTTCACATGAGTTCAAGAAAGGTTATTTGAGCTGGGAGATTAATAAGTTCCATGATAGGGTCCCATTCATCATAGTCCATGGGGGGTGTTAGATAGAGGTACATAATGTTGGAGGATCTCCTATGAAGGAAGATTAGAAGTGAATTCAAATGTGTTCATAAGATGTGGTTAATTTAGTGTGGAGATAAATCAATTGATTATCTTTAGATGATGGGATAGTTTACTTGGGTTTGTCTAGTAATTAATTTGAATAAATGTTATTATGAATTATAGTAATGTTATAAATAGGTGTAAATGTTAGGGTAGTTGTATAAATAGTGTGAGATGTGTTATCAAATAGATTTATTGGAAGAGGTTTGTGGAAAGAGATAAGGTTCTCTTACCCTAACTCTATTAGATGAGATGGGGAAGAATCTTGGATAACATAGAATGTTTGGGATGTGGTGTATGTGGGTTGGATTAGAATCAATGAAATTAACTACTCTTCACATATTATTAATATTTACCACATTCTATTTGGGAGTTTGGTATATAATAATTGCACCATTATTGGTGGAATGAGTAGGCTTGTCATTATTGATTTGATGATTAGGAAGAAGGTCTTTATACATGATAATATGAACATTAGTCCAGTTCAAAGTTTGATTGTTTTTTTTATGTTTCATAAGCTTTAAAGGCTATTTCATATGTTTGTTGGCATTTACAAATGAGTAAATCATGATTAATCTTTGGTCCAATGAGGTAATCTATAACTAAATTACATAATTTCCTAGAAGTCTAATGAGAGTGGCCCTAACTTGCATGAAACCAAAAAAAATTATTTGGATCATATCATGATTTAATAGGATGAGTGGAATTAAACTATCATGGTAGAGGCCTTGTTATATTATTTTAAATATCAGATAAGGATAATGGATTTTGAATATTAATGTTGTTTATTTGAGAAAATTGAGGATTAAGGGTGTTGTTTTTAGGGGGAGCTTACTCCACAAATTTTATGGGAGAAATGACTTGAATATTGTGAATGGTATCATAAGAATCAGTGTCACCATCATTGGTATCATGATTATAATTTTTAAGGATCATGTAGGTGCCCATGGGAGGTGGGGATGGCTCAAACTTATGCATGAGAAAATCTTGGATCTTGGATTAGTTTAGGGCCTCTTCCAAAAATTTTGGAGAGAGAGTCATAACCCTATATTTCAACTTTTGATTAAGATTTTTAGTGAATAGATGAAATAGATTATTCTCACACTGATTAGACAAGGTGTTACACCATTCGATGAAAGCTTATGTAGTTTTGGTTTCAATTTTATTGTAATTGATAAAGTGAGTGAAGGTATTCTCAAGGAGGGCACTAGTTTAAAAATCTTATACAAGGGAATTAACTAGATTTTATAAACTAGTCATAGAATGGGATTTTATTTTATTGTACCTATCTAAAGTATCTCTAGAGAGTATTTTTTCTAATAACCTGGTAGCAACAAAAGTGTTTTAATTTGACCCAATATTTGTAAATATTACCAAATGTTCTTAAGTGTAAGGTAGGATTAGTTAACCCATTATAATTAATATTATGTGTGATACCTCATATGTATATGTTGGTAATTTGAGGTGTAAAAGGTACATTTTGAATATGCTTAATCATTTTATTAACAAGGGGTGGTTGATAAATGAGGTTACCATGGGAATCCCTAAGGGGGGTGGGGGGAATTTTGATTTTACGCTCCCCATGGAACCTTTTAAGGTTGATTTTGAGATGAATAAGATGATTTTGAATTTCAATCAATTGGTTGGCATTATTAGTTTAAAATTCATTCATTTGATTAATATTTTTTAAATAATAGTTTATGGGCTTGAGTGGTATTTTTATTATTTTTCACCACACGAAAAGGATTAGCATTGGTATTAGTGGCTTAGGTTGCACAATGATAAATGTCAGACATGGCACTAGTGGCTTGAGAGGAAATGGTAGAAAAAGAGGAACTAGTGGCATGATTATCATGTTTAAGGAAAGATTTAGCAGTAGAAGGATTGGTATTAGAAGAAAAAGAAGCACTAGTGGCATGATTGCCATTGTTAGTAAACAATGTACTAGTGGAATGATTGAGAAGGAGGGGTTTTGGAAAAGTCCCATTGGATGTTGAACCTACCATGTTAGTATAGATACTTGGCATTGAAGTTGAAGAAATAAAAGAAGAAGAGGTCATAGTATGAGGAGTCAAAGTAGAAGTGAGAGGTTGAGAAATTAAAAAGGTATCACCCCCAAATCCATGAGAGAATATTGGGGAAGGTGAATGGGGTTATTATACTTAACCAACTATCATTAGATTGTAAATATTTGAAGAGTATTTTAATTCATCTTGAATAAATTTATTAATGAAGAAAAGAATTTTAGTCATGTACTCTAATTCTAGTTGATCTTGTAAGGAGAAAAGAGAGTTATGAACTGAAGATGAATGAAGAAGAGTCCCATAAATAGTAGTGTGGGTAGCCACATGTAATTTATTTCATATAAAGTGGAAGTTATAAGGTTTTTACAATAAAACATATTGGTATTGGTAAAGCTCATCATGTCTATTGAGTTCAACTTTATTTTGTCCTCAAACAAGAAGTTCATGATGAGGAAAAGAGGCTAAAAGGAGTGATGCAAATACAAAATTAGAAAATTGGATATAGAGTTGAATTGGTCAATTATGTTCTATAAACCAAGGAATAAAATAAGAAGATAAGGATACATAGTCATGTAGGTCAACTATGTAATATTGAATAGGGGATAAATAGGAAGATAAAGATGCACAGTCATGCATGTCGACTATGTATTTTAGGTAAGAAGGATAAATAGTCTATAAGAGACTATATTTATAAAGATGAAAATGTTATAAAATAGGTAAAAACTTTTCAATATAATTTTAAGCAAAGTGAAATCAAACACACAAATAATTAGATGAATGTGACTAATCCAATTGGAACACACAACACAAACCTTACACTAACATTAGCCAATGTAAGTTTTGTAATACAACACACAATGATAAAAGATAAAGTATAAAATAGAAGGGAAATTCTAACTATTTGGTCATATTAAGTGTTATTAAGTAATAATAATGTGATAGAGGATTTGGCTGAAATAAAGAACCAGAAAACAATCTGAGGTAAGTTTTAGGATGTTTAGGTTGAAATGGATCTATATTGGCAATGGTACTAGCTTGGTATTGGGGCCTACACCCTCACTTCAAAATTGTGTAGTGATAATGGTGTTGAGTGATTTGATAGTATATACCATCAACCACATATTTATAATTTTCCATAAAACCAAGTCAAGTTCCCCCTTGGTGATGAAATCCAAGTAGGTAGGCCTTGGAAAGATAAATGTTTAATGCTTTCTATATGAAAAGTGATTTGGTAGTGTGTGTAAATGAGAAAAATAGTGTAACTAAAATGATAATTTTAAAACCACCTATTTAAGTTATGTGAGTTACTCTAAGCATGAAAATAACTAAAAAGGAAAAGTGAATTAATTACTAGCAAATATGGGTTAATTCCTTGATTGAAAATAGTATAGAGTTAATTCAAATGACATTGTATAAAAATAGTACATAATATATTCAAATAGGTTTTTGTTATTATATATAATCAAGGTCTATAGTAACATAATAAAATAGGTTGACTATGCCTTCTAGATAGAAGATAAACTACATAACTATGCCAAATAGGTTAACCCAATTGGCTATAGGACTAAAATTTTACAGACTACAAACTTATGGAAAATAGTACTAAAAGAAGAAATAAAATGATATAGAGAGAAAATAAGAAACCTTGATGGTATTTAATATGTATTAGATTAAAAAAAAAATCTATAATGTTCAAATGTTGTTTCAAAATTCTACCAACTAGGTTGACTTGTTCGACCAAGTTTGCAAAACCCTGTATATTGAAGGAGAGATAATTAACATAGTCAACTTGTTTGAATATATTTTAAGAATTAAATTTTGACATAATAAAATATTAGACACAATTGAATGGTTTAAATATGTATTATAATCTAGAATCAAAGAATAATATTGTGCCAAATTATTAAATTCAATAACCTATATTTGGTAGAGACCTGCATAGATAAAACTTAATCATTATTGAGTGACTATGTGCTAAACTTGCACACAAAAAATTATAACTATACCTAATGGTTTATACAATACTAAAAATATAATATGATGAATAAAAATGACGGTGTGAAAGAAAACCTACAAGGTTTAGATTCATGTTAGGTTCAATAGAATATATGCAAAGGGAAATGCAACTGATCTATAAATCAATCATAGCTCAAAGAAGATAAATCTTAATTTCACTTTCAATTGTTGATACATTATATATTTGGGGTCATGAAAAATATAGATATACTATACATATTGAAAGGATATCTTACCATAATAATATCACTAGGGAGGGTTCCAAATCTAGTTAAGAAAAACTATTCAATAACCCTAACTACGTCTTATGTTTTCATATTCACAAAAGTAAATGACATGTAAATTATAATCTAGTGATCACAAAATCTTGTGGCACAAAGTGGGGGTAATAAATATAAAAATTAAACATGCATAGAATATATATAATAATGTCAATGTATATGAAATCCTAATGCATTAGAGATAATTATAAAAAATAATCTATCTACTTTTACAAAGGAAGAACACAGTTAGGAATACTTACCTTTGAAGACAAACCCGTCGAGCCTCAATATCTCCCTTATCCAAGGTTATATTCAAGAGGTTGTTGTGGTAAGGATAATAAGGATAATTCATCTCTAGGAAAAATGGCATCTCTATGCATCCAAAAGACTTCTGCATAAGACAAGATATGTATCTCTAAAGAAAGTATTGAAAGCCTAAGTTATGCTCCTCAAGTAGAATGGTGAATAATAAGATGCACAATATAATGTTATTATTCTTATATTATCTTATAAATGATGGAAATGAATGTGTATATATAGATTAATCCAACCCTAGACCTTTTCAAAAGTTTAGCTGATAGGGTAAACTCAATCAACTTTGTATTGTTATTAACAAAATCAAATTAGGTCTTGGTATAGGTTGGCAAGGGGCTGATGTAGAACCTAAATGAGTTTTATATATTTAAGTACATGGTTGATGGGTTTGATAATTTAAACCTTTTAAAATGGTTTTAAGATTAGGGAAGGGATAATAAAAGTATAAAATGACTAGAAGAGGGTGAAAAAAAGGAGGTAAAGCTTAGGGAGTGTTTTTTAGGATATGGTTGTGTAGATATAAAGTGGTGGTATAGGGGAAATAATCCTATGAATCACCAATGGTCTACCCACCCCTTTCCTAGTGTAACCTTTAAGGTGTGCACTCATAGAGATTGAGACTTGATGGGATCTTACAAGAGAGAAAGCATCAATAATTGATAAAGTTTGAAAATATTATGTGTATACACTACTAGCTATGGAATATTATATATAAAAAGGAATGAATGCCTTGGTACTATATCTAGGCATAAAAATATTATAAAAGGGTAAAAAATTTCAACAAATAACTCAAAATATTAAATAAATTTGAGATTATGTTCATGATCATCTAGTTCTTATGGTGAATGCCTTATGAAATCTTAGTGTATCTTGATTAATGATAATTATTTTCATGGACTACGATAATGTTGGGTTTAACACACCCCATTCTCATGAGTAAATGGGGACCCTCATTTTGGTTGGTCTTTAGTTTGTAGGTTTCAAGATGTCAAGTTTTATAATTTAAATGCTTCATAGATAATAACCAAGTTTGAATTTAGGTATTTTGAATATAATAAGTTCTATGTATAATCTACCCATTGCAATTTCACCTCTATTTTTTTATTTAAAGTAACCAAGTTTTAATAACTTTCTTATATGAATACTTGGTCAATATTTGATTTAAGACTTGGATAGTCAAAATTTATTGATTCTTTTAAAAGGGTGTCAATTAATCCTTTTGAAATGATAACTTTTATCATGTGTTCAAGCTTATAAACTATGTTTCTATTTCTTTAATTGGTTTTCTCATTTTTTTGGGTTAACTTACTAATGAATTTGTTTGACTTATTTATTTTTTTACCCTATATTTTTTTTAGGTTTTGAAGACCTCCCAAGGTTCCCTAGATCTTTCCACATATCCAAATCTCATCGATTCACAACTACATAATCAATTTTTAAAAAAATCACTAAGTATTTTTAAATCCATGAGTACTTGAGATGATGTAACATGGCATAATCATAGTGACTTGACCACTCAAAACCTTAAAACATCAAAACCTCAAAACTTTGGGAGAATTAAGGCATTATCCATAATGGACTAGAAGTTGATCAACATTAGTAAAGTGCCATGCCCCTAAGTCCCTAATAATATGCCACATGGAACCCTCTCATAAGCCTAGGATGTTAGAGTGATTATGGTATTAAAATAGAATCTAAGGAGTTGAAAAACATTATCAAATGATTATGTCACTAAGGCCCATGGAATATGCCATGTAGAATCCTCCCAAGAAATCATAAACTTTGGTGTATTAAAATATTATCCCAAAGCATGAAGATATTGGGAATCTAAGAGGAAGACACATGACCATAGTGATGACATAATTAAATATAAAAGTAAATACCAAGGGCAATGACAAGCTACCATGTGGTAAAGTAGGGCTCAATAGATAAAGTCAATGGCCTAGTAGAGGAAAAGGATAACGTAACCATGAAGAATCCAAATGGAAAAGGGAGCTTGAGGACATAAAATAAAATAAACCCAAACCATGATAATTAGTTGAGTCATCATAAAGGTCATGGGCCTAAATTTGATGACCCATAATATTATCAAAATGGCTTGAATTAAATAAAATAATATAATAACTAGTTGAGCTTGATTATGAGGAGTCTGATTAGTTAAAGGAAGTATGTGGAGTGATTTGGTGGATTTTTGACCCAAAAATTCTCCTAGGTGGGACAAATAAAATAATAATTTAAAATACTTGGTCCAAAATGGAGAAGAGGGGGATCAATTTGGATGGACAAGTATCATAACCATGGAGAAAAGACAAATAAAGTTTTTATTTTCTTTGAGAATGGAGGGAATATTCTAAATGATTTTAATTGTATAGTATTAGATATTATATTTATATAAAAGGTAATTTGTATCATTGTAGAAAAGGGAAAAAATATTATGCACCAAAATATATATAAATTGTGATAGGCTCAATCTTCTCTTTTTCTATATTTTTTATCTTGAAATTATTTGCCTCGAGGGAATACTTAAAATGATTTTGTAATAACACTAAAATATATACCTATCTCATTTTAAATTCATGTTTTTATTCATTAATTTCCTTTATTTATTGATGTAATATAATTGATTAATATTAAAAAGAGATTGCAATGCTTGTTTGCTAATTAATATTCATTTAGATTGTGTAATGGCTAGTTTAATTGGTTCTAAATTTCCATTCAATTTAAATTGAATTTGTGTCAAGCCATTGTGTGTAGTATATACATGTATTTCATATGATTCTATTTAATATAATTTTGAATTAATATATTTAGTTAATTTCTCAAAATCTATCCCATCAAGTTGCTTTAATTTCTTTTATAGGTAGACATAGTACATAATGGTATAATTATGATCATGCACTTTTAATTTTTAGCATTAATGATCTTGTTTCAGATAAGGAACCACTTAATTTCATGCCTTCCTCTTTATCCCATTTTATGTTTTATAATAAATATTCTACCCATTTCATTATAATGTTATACCTATGTAAATGAGGATGTAAAGGACTTTAAAAAACATAGTAAGATTTCTTAAACGACATGGAGTGGTTTGAAATTTTGGTGGTTTATTGACATTTCTCACCCATATAAACAATTAAATAATTCTTATCCTTTTAATTCAACCATATGTATCCTAAAAATAAGGGGGCATTGTATCGCATGTGATGTTATCTCCCTTTGTAGCATCAAAACTATTAGTGCAATAAGTATTTATATTATGATTCATAAATTGAGACTAATATAAAATGGTGCTATAAGGAGGAATTAAACCTCTTAGTTACTCATTAGACTTTAACTTTAAACCCTCTCATTATTATTTTCTTAAATTATATTATTTTATTAAAACACATCAATAGAATTGGCTCTAGAAGTAGGGATTGAACCTCTTAACTAATAATTGTAGTTTAACTTGATGCCATCTCCTTTTGACTCTTCCAAACTCTATTATTTTCTTAAGATACACCAACAAAAATTGGTGCTAGGAGGAGGGCAATGTTTTTTGTCTAGTTTAAAATCTAGATACCTTATGTCACTATGATTTAAGATTTTCTATTAATTTATAGATTCTATATATTTAATGTTATTGGTTTAAGGTTATTAATTTAAATATCTCTATTGCATATTTGATTTTTAAAAAAAATATAGATCCTATTGAGAAAATCACTATATCTCAAGTAATTAGAGGTAGATTGATTGTATCCCCATTATAAATCTCTAGAAGAGAACGAACTACTAAAGGGAGACCAATACCATTATCAACCCTACCAATTCATCCTCTCAACCTTCATATAATATACCCCCACCTATTTTTACACCCATGGCTTAGTTATAAGGGTCTGTAATAAATATTCTATGGGATGTACATGATATACCTAGAAAACCTAAGAGGTAACTTATGAGTTTCACCTAAAGTACTAGGATGACTTCTAAAGAACATGTCATATCCTACAAAACTTCCCTTAGGTTACTCAATATTGAGTGTGAATATGTAGCCTGCAAGATATTCTATTTAACCTTGATTTGTGTGGCCTATGAGTGGTTCCTTAACTTGTCTAAGAATTCAATTAGAAGATATAATCAATTATGTAGAACATTATTATCCCAATTTATTTAGGGGGTAGACCCCATTTTTCTATGTCAATTTTTTCATTGTATGAGGAGGAAGCCTAACAAACCTATATAGAATTTTAATGTCCACCTATAAAATATGTATAGTGGGGTGATCCCCTATATATATCAGATGATCAATTAACATAAAAAATGTTTAAGAATTCCTTGGACCCATGGATAAACATATTATTATAGAGGGATCCAAATATAATATATATTCCCCTTGCCTATGTAGAGGTAATAAAAGTGGATAGGAAGCTCAATCCATAAGAATAAATGTTGGTCCCTATTATTAACATCCTTCCAAACATACCAACATTAAATTAAATGTTGCCTATAAATCAAAATGTTCCAATGCTAGAGCCTCTCCCAATCATGAATCAACTTCCTCTTATCCATGTTTCTCTAAATAATAATTTTTGATCTATAAATTTTATTTGTAATGAGGTTATACCACAATACTATAACCAAGATTTAGTCCCATTTGTGCTTAATAACATGTATGCTTTCAATAAAGACTTATCCAAACCTAAGCTAGATGTAATTCAAAGGATGGTCTAGAGGTTGATCAACAATTTTATTAGTTTGGAAAACAAGTAGGTGGTTCAATTAGTGGAAATTCTACCCTAAATTTCACTTACTAATATATTTATATACCCAATAAATGACAAGGTAAGAAATTCAACTTTCCACCTAATATAATTCCTAAAATCAATGTCATGGAGATCTCCCTACCAAACTGGTGTCATGTGCATAACACAACCTAACATGGGGAACATGAATATGTTGAGTTTTTTAATGACTTAAAAATATTGCAAAAGGATATTCATGAATATGAGGTTGTTCCAAATAACCACAATATTGTGGGTCACCCTGATGTTCCTAGTTCATGCAAATCACCCAAAAAAACCATTATTTTGGAGGCCCTAGAGATTCTTGGTGTAGTACATAATAAAACTAAGGATAATATTAATGATATTCATGTTGTTCATCAATTATAAAGGATAAATTTTAACCTTAGGAGTAGGGCACACTAGCCCTTGACCACCTTAATACTACCTAGTAACATTATTATGCTTCTTGATCCAAAGGATAGAAACGACCCACCTCCACCAAAATCAAATGATAATTATCCCACCACTAACAAGATAAGCTATAACATAGTGGAATATATGAAAGGGATAAAGGCCAATATAACCCTCCAAAAATTGGCACAAATTATTGAATAGAGGGATTCAATCCTTAAATATCTTATAGATAAGAGCATTCAACCCAAAAATAAGGCTATGGCCAATAATAATTTGGTGATACACAAAGACAAGATTGAGGTTCCACCCTTGTTACTCATGGTTTGAATTTTTAGTAAGAATTTTCATAATTTCTTGGTTGATTTAGGTACCTCATCAAATGTCATGCCTATATGGATTTACATGAAAATAGGACTGGTCCTTATAAAATTAGATAAGGTAGTGGTCTAGTTAGATAAGTCTAAACTCAGGGTTTTAGGAGAATTATTAAATGTTAATATGAAATTTTAGGCCAAAACAAAAAAGTAGTAATTCATAGACATACAATTATTTTAAATCTTAGAGGAATATTTCATGTTGCTAAATAGATATCGGTTCAAGTCTCTTAATGGTTATATGGAAACAAACTTTTCCTATATATGTTTACCATGGAAAGAAGTGTAAATTAAAATATGGATTGATAGAGATCCATGAATTTAAATGATGATTATAGAATATAATGCAATCAATGAACAAGTCAATTTTACCTCCATAGATTTAGGTGTCTATACTCTAGCTACCAAACCAATAAGGAAGAAGTAGATCGATTGAGATCAAAGTTTAGGTATGTGTTCTTTGTATTCTAATGGAGATTGATATAAGCAAGGGTTAGGATTAGGTATTATACTTATTAATCCATATGGTAAAAAACATGTAGTTACATATATATTGCATTTCCAATATACTAATAATATAGTAGAATACAAGGTGCTTATCTTAGGACTACAATTAGAAACAAGGTGCAACATCTATCACTGAAAGGTATACAATGATTTTGAATTAATCATCATCAATCAAGTAATGAAAAAAAAAAATGTACTCTTATCATTTGAAGAAGTATAATCACTATGCTTAGGATTTTATAGAATACTTCAATACATATAACATTTTTTCCATTCCTATAATTGACAATTCTATGGAAGACTCACTAGTTATGTTTACTGCTAACCTTACACCTTTGGGTAATATGAATTCTCAAAAGTTTTATATTGAAATGGTTTCATGCCAATATGTAACTAATAATGTGAAATATTTTCAATTATTTATGATGATAGACACATTCTAGATTTTGTTTCTAATTCCAATGATTCTAAAATTTAGGTGGTTGATGAATACGAGAGGATTGGTCTGAATGAAGAACATTGCAATACGAATGGAGTTTTGAACCTCAATAAAAATCAAATAAAAATGAGAATGATATAATTATATATTTATTTAACTTAGGATGGCCTCTAATATACCTAAATGAACTATTCACCCCAATCATAAGTCATAGGTTATTAACATGATGATGCATGATCAACCTTAAAACATAATCTATTAGGTTAAAATGTAGCAATTAAGAAATGTAGAGTTTACAAATGATTTTAATCCACTACCAAGACATAATTGATTGTAATTATTATGAATTGAAGTTTTATAATCTCAAATTCATGATACATAATATTCCCTTAAAACTTTATACAAATCCATTCAGATAGTGCTAAAGGATATTTAACCCTGTTCTTGAGCCACTCCTATTGATGGAGGTTCATTATTATAGGAGAATTTTCAATGATGTAATGATGATTTCATGAAAGTGTCTAGGTGAGTGGATGAAGTGCCTTGATAGTCTAGGTGACAATGATAAAGTGTGTAATGTGATTGTCTTAGTGTGCTTGAAGTATGTTTGGGTGATATTCATTTTTAGAATGATTAGAGATATTCAGGGATGAGTATGGTGATTTTATAATGTAAAAAGGGTCATATAAATGGTCAAGGATTATTGGAGAGTTTCAATGCATAATTGGAATTCATCTTGTAGTTCATATTTATCATCTAGATAGTTTAGGTCTAGTGGCCAAATATATGAGTAGGCAGTTTATAGACATCACCATTACAATGTGTGGATGAGTTAGGGATAGTTGTTCATTTTGTTGTGATAAAATTAGTCCATATTTATTATGCACTAAATCTTAGGTCATGCTCATGAGTGTGTCAAAATATATGTAAGTGCAAAGTTGGTCTCCCAAGCATTTTGATAGTATTTTACCATACTTAGCCAAATTTGTAATATGGAAAGAAGAGTCGAGTAAGAATTTTATTGGTGGCATAACTTGCATGTATGGAAATTTCAAGAGAATGTGATCACATGGTTTTTTTAAAGTTTTGTACCTAGTTGATTTACACTAACTTTTAGGTCAATCACCGAAGCATGACAAAATATAAGCATTTTGAAAGTTGGCCTTTCAAATAAGTTTTTGACATAGTTGGCTCTATGGAAGAAAATTTGAGTGAGAATTTTAATGTCATTATATTTCACACATGTGAGGGGTTTAGGAGCAATTTTACACATGGTTGGATTTTCCTATGTGAGGAGATTATATGGTCCAAATTTGAGAACATGTGAGTGAGTGAATCAAAAGATATGACTATGAAAATTTGGCCTTCCAAGAAGATAAGCAAGGTTCCCATACTTAGTCACTTTTGAACAAGTTCAAGTTTGATAAACATCGACATAACACATTACTCCAAGAAGTCAGGAAGTAACAAGATGGTGCTAAGTGTTCAATGTTTAATGCTGAATAGAGATAAAGATCAAGCTTCTTCCAATGATCAATGGTGTGTGGGTGATTATATAGATATATATCAATAGTGCATATTAAAGTTAAGAGGTTAAAGTGATAGTTTTTTAGCATTTTTAAATACCAATGATAAAGCACATGAGGTCAAAATTTCTAGATTGCATGAGATGAGGTCAACATGTTCAAGGTTTAACATTTGATATTGTTAGAATATGTGTTAAAAATTGAACAAGATAAATGGTGCATAATTAATCTAAATTAGTGACAACATCATATTATATCATGGGTTCAAAGTTTAAATATGACTATTTTCTTTTGAATATTTGAATTTGTAAAGGAAAAACTAGTGTTCTATATTTTGGCCATAAATTTTGACATAGGGAAAATTTTTACATGGTGTAAAACATTAACTTGTAGAGGATTCCAAGGCACATATGGTAATATAGATTTGAAGATATAAAAGTTTGTATATTGAAATATATTTATGTTTAAATTTGATTGTGTGTTCATGTATATTCTGAAAGTGACCCAAAAAGATTGTTTGAGCTTGTTTTGATATTGTTTTGAAAACTATTGATGAATTATCTATTTGGGAATGGTGTGGACTCTATGAGGATGATTTATGTGAATTATGAATTTTTTATAAATGAAATTTAGTATGAATAAATATTTATAAGTCAGATGTGTATTTTTTCATGGTGACTATATGCATAGAATGTTGTTTGAGAAAATTGTGCTTAACAAAAGGGTACAATGTTGGTTTTTAGCACTTAAGGGGGGAATTATAGATAATATGGAATGGTTTCATGAATTTTTAATTGGTCATGTGTTTTTATTTTATTATTTTATGTGTAAATGGGTGAATAGGTCTCCATGAGACTTGTAAGAGCTATAAGGGCTTTATTAAAAGGTGTAGCTACTTAAGGGTGACCCACATATGATATGGCTAACCTATGAAGATTGTATTGAGTTATGTCTTAGTGATATATATGAATTTACATGCCTAATGGACAACCAAGGTAATTATTATCATATTTTATCTATAAATAGTCAAAGCAAAGATGATGGTTTCTTGACTTGTGAGACTTGAGTGAAAGATTTGAGAGAGGATTATGTGTGTGAATTATGGAAAAAAGGAGGGGTAGAGTAAATTTTGGATGATTTTAAGAGTATAATATATTTAGGACTATTTTTATGACATATAGATCATAATTTTATTGGTATAATAGTTCTCTTATAGATTGAGTGTGAGTGAAGGTGAAGAGCGATAATCAAAGGTCCATCATCAAGTGTTGAAAACATCATTTCATAGGTGGATGTGTTCATAGGTTTTTTCATGTTAGATCAAAATCTAAGAAGGGTTTCATCCTCTTTTTAAGGTGAAACTTGTTAAAATTTTGGTTGTTATTGTAGTTCATCTAGATAATTATGGTAGCACCTAGTGGGATTGTAGTCTCATTAAATAAGGGATTGTAGTTCCTTGATTAGTTACAACTGGTCTAAATTGGTTCTTATTTTTATAGGATAGTATTAAAATTACATGTTTTATTAGGTTTTTTCCCTGAGAGGGGTTCCCATATATTTCATGTGTTATGTGATTGATCTTGCATTATCTCCATTGCTCATTTCTATGAATGATGCATATGTTTCATGAATGATTTTGGTAATTGATTAAGTGTTTGTAAGGATTAAAATTTAAGTTGGATTATTTTGTCTCACTAATTCACCCCACCACTTAGTGATTATACCTCTAACATTTGGTATTAGAGAAGGTCCTTTTATAAAGGCTTGATAGCTTAAAGGTGAACCAAGGTACAATATGGGTAGTCATCAAGGAGGTTTCTCTACTAAGAAATCACCAATGTTTAATGGATCCAAATATGATTTTTGGAGTGCAAGGATGAGGACATACATTATGTACCTAGGGTTTGATGTATGTTAATATATTATGGATGGTTATGTTACTCATATTACTCCTCTATATAGTGTTGCAGATAAGAAGTTGTTTGAGAACAATTCCAAAGCAATGAATGCTATCACTTATGGTATTTTAGAGACTAAATACACCAAGGTCATCCATTGTAAATTTACTAAAGAGATATAAGACAAAATGAAGATCATTTTTGTAGACTCATAGAAGGTAATTTGAAATTCTTAATATGAAGTAAGAAGATTATCTATCATCCTTTCTATAGAGAGTTGATGAGAATATGAACATCATTAGAGGTCTTGGATAAAATATTGAAGAGGATATTATATTACAAATGGTATTAAGGTATATATATCTCAATTTTGATCCAAAATAATTTACTATATAATATAGTCATGATCATTCTCAGTTGAAGATGGATCGATTGTATGGTACCCTTATTTCATATAAGATGAGAGTAAATGATGATATACCACCAAATAATGAAGCTAAATTCAAGGTAGAGATTAATCCTAAGAATAAGTTTCAAGGTAAAAAACCCAAAGAGGATGACATATCTAACATTGATAAGGATGAACTAATTTCTTTGATTACTAGGAAATTAAATACAAGATCAGGGAAGTATAAGGGTAAACTACTCTTCAAATGTTTCAATTATAGAGAGATAGGACATTTTTATCATAATTGAACTCATAATAATGATAATAAAGATGATGAAGAGAATGGTAAAGGCCAAGATGATGATAATAATACATACAAGAATAAAGGATTCAAAAAGTTTAACAACAAAAAGTCCTTCAAAAATAATAAGAATCTTTACACCAAAGAAGATTGTAGCTAATCAAATGAGAGTGAAGAAAGTGACTCAGAATATGATCATGAAGATGATGGTCCTACTAAAGATGAATATCTATTCATGGTTGAGGAATTAATTTACTCACATCTGAAGGTATCTACTTAGAGTGATTTAGATGATGATAAATATGAGGTGGACTATGAGATTGTATTGATGAATACTCTTTAATAAATAAAGATTGAGAAGAAGATTAATAATAAGATGAAATATAAACTCAAGGAATATGAGGAGAAATTAAGTGTGTATGAGGCAACATTAAATGAGTACACCAAAGAGTATGAAGATATGATCAGGCATCTTAGTTGTTAATTGGAAATTTTGTCTACAAACCTAAAAGCTAAAGAAGATGAATGCACAAGGTATGTTTTGAAAAATGAGTCTTTGAAATCTAAGCTAAAAAATAAAAATAGTAAGGTGAAGACATTTTTTATATTTGAAAAGAGCTCATGTGATCTAGATAATATTCTAAGTGGCTGAAATCATGCTAGTGATAGAACTAGTCTTGTATATGAAGAAGAACAAAAGAATGTAACTCAAGGAAATATGAAGACTAATGTGAACTAGGACAATCATACCTTGAATATAAATCATTAGAAAAATAATGAAGGTGATAGTAGAGTAAAGACAAATCAAATCAAACATCCAAATGCCATGAGGTATGCAAGTTTTAATGGTTATTCTTTCAAATGTAATCAATTTGGTCATAGGTCTAGAGAGTGAAAGAGACCTATTAGAAATGAGCTTATATGAAACTATGATGGGGATCACTAGTAAAAAGTTATGAAAAAAGTTAAGTTCTTTAATTGTATTGTTGTGAGACACTTTGAAAACCATTGTCCATATAAGGTTAAATAAAATGAGTCCTTTTCAAAAAAGGAAGGTTGTTTTGTTTGTCATGAAAAAGGACATATTACTAGTTTTTGGCCAAAAAAAGTAGCACAAAATATGTTTCCATAAATGAGTATGGTGTTCTATAATTATTAATAGAGAGGTCACATTTCTATTTTTTGAAAACAAAGGCCATCAAGTCAAAATGAGTTCAATCAGGCTCTTAATGTACAAGGAAGAAAGAAAGTTAACACACAAAATCTAAAGGTGACATGTGTGAGTCATGATGATACTATATGTCTAAGTAATCTATTTTTTATGGTGGATAATGCTTCAAAAGTTGAAAATTTCAAAGAGGTATCATTGTCTGCTCATGTTGAGAGTGAAGAGACTAAGCTCAAAGAGAAGACCAAGGTGCTGATTAAAGCTAGTCCTTAGGTATCTATGGATCCAAGTGAACATCATGATGTTATTAAGAATGTATTATATAATTAGAATCAATTTTATGTGGCTAATGATGAGGTTATAAATTGCAAGATGTATTTTTTAGATGAAAATGTATGTCATGAATCTTTTTTGCCTCCATGTATTATCAATCCAATCCTAGAAGAAAAGGAGAATGTTTTAGTGATTTAGGATGTTTCTCCTCTAAAGCCTAAGAAGAATAAGAATAACTATGAGTATTATATTCTTAATAAGGAGAAATAATATGAGTAGTTATGTGAAACTCCTAGTTTCACATTGTTATAAGACTTTGTGAAGTAGGGTGTCTCTACCTATGCTTCTTATGAGACATATTTTATTATGGAGAACCATGTTTAAGTGTTCAAGATTTAATGCCAATATAAATAGATACTTATGTTGATATTATAAGGTCTTTTGTTAAAGAGGAAGAACAAGTTCATGATCTTGCTCTAGATATTTGTGAAGGAG
Organism: Torreya grandis; assembly: GCA_037957365.1. NCBI lineage: Eukaryota > Viridiplantae > Streptophyta > Pinopsida > Cupressales > Taxaceae > Torreya > Torreya grandis. The sequence continues at coordinate 46,467 of JARHVA010009549.1, read as the reverse complement.
CTATCATGCAGGGTCAAAATGGGTGTATCTAGATGGCATTATGAGATTAATGAAAAGTAAAGAAGTGGTTGGTACTCAAAAAAATTTGTGAACTTTTTATGATGTGATCCAAGTGTTTTGTGGTTTAATGGTATGTTGAATCCAAATTTAATATTTTTGAGTGCTCTTGGCTCTGTTAGTTTTAGCTTAAGGGCAAGTAGGCCTAAAATGGTTTATAGGAAATATATGTTCCCAAAGGTATGGTATATGAATTTTTTGGTCTATAATTATGTGTTGGGTGTCTCTAAGTGTTCAAAAAGTTTCATAGGTGTATGTTTACTAGAAATATGTTTGTTGACCTTGCTGTTTTTGAGATTCTAAGATTTTGGGATTTGCTAGAAAATTGGTTTGCCTTATGATTTCAGGTCTAATTATTATTAAAAGGTTAAATGGGCCAAATTCGTTTTCGAAAAAAAATTCATATAGATTTGAAGGTTTTTGGTTCTAATGTTATTCAAGTTTTTTTCAATATGGAGGGTTAATTAGTTAGTAGGTTTGAGAAGGAAGTATGTTACAGATGATGAGATTGGTGATGAAAATGAATATTCTTGAGGGGGTAATTGAGAGTGCTCCAAATATGAATTTTTAGTTATTGAATATGTGTCTACTAAAAATTGTGGTCTCTACAAGTCCCAGGTAGGGCTATAAAGAGGCTAGACATGCCTAGTTTGAAGAAGTGTTTTTTTCTCAATTTTTCATAAAGAGAAAGGTAAGTTTGTTTCAAGGAGATTTATCAAGTTGTTTGAGATCATGTTTCCTATTTGGTGAGTGGCATGAAGTTATATTAGTGGTCCTTATGGTAGCTTGAGAGAGAATGTTAGTAAACATGTGTGGTGGTTCTTCATGTCTATGGAGATATGAAGATGATCAAGATGTGAAATGGCTTAGATATATTAGGGGGAGTATCTCTCAGATGTTTCTTGGTGATTTCCATTAGTTTTTTATATTTTTTGTGTTCTTTCTTCATCGACTACAGTGTTGGCATGGAGTAAGAGGAAGTTGTCAAGGCAAGCAGAAGTAGGATCAAGGTAAGGGGGAGTTTTTATCATATTTATAATTAGGTCATATCTTTTTGGTTGTATTTTTAGGTCCTTAGGATCATATTGTGCTCACTTGGTCATTGTGTCAAAGGGGGAGAAATTTCTTATTATGAGAGTGCTTGAAAGAGAGAATGAAGGTGAGTTGTATATTACTATATGATGGTTATAGACACCAATCAAAAATATGGATATTTTTGGAGAATTTTCAATGATGTCATAAATGTGTCTAGGTGAGTGGATTAAATTCCTTGATAGTATATGTGACAATGACAAAGTGTGCAATGTGCTTATCCTAGTGTGTTTGAAGTATGCTTGGTTGATCTTCAATTTTGGCATGATTATAGATGTCAAGGGATGATTATAGTGATTTTACCATGTGTAAGTGGTCATATCAATGGTCAAGTATGATTGGAGAGCTTAAGTGTATAAGTGGAATTCATTTTGTAGTCCATAGTTTTCATCTAGACATTTTAGATCTAGTAGTAAAAAATCTAAGTAGGAAGTTTGATGACATCACCATTGCCATGTGTGGATGAGTCAGGGGGATTTGGTCATATTGTTGTGATAATATTATTCCCTAGTTATTATGTTATAAATCTCAGGTCATACACCTAAGTGTATCAAAAGATATGCAAGTACAAAGTTGGGCTCCTAGGCATTTGGATAGTGTTTCTCATACTAGCCAAATTTGCAATATGGTAAAAAGAGTCGAGAAAGCATTTTATTGGTATAATATCTCATATGTATGGAAATTTCATGATAAGGTGATCATATGGGTTTTTTAATTTTTGTAACTATTTGATTTTTGCTAACTTTAAAGTCAAGCATCAAAGCGTGACAAAAGATATGCATGTTTAAAGTTGGCCTTCTAGATAAGTTTTTGATATAGTGGACTCTATGGATAAAAATATGAGTGATAATTTTAATGTAATTATATTTCATAGTGTGAGGGTTTCAAACATGGTTGGATTATCCTATATGAGTAGATAATATGGTCTAAATTTGAAAACATATAATTGAGCGAAGAAAAATATATGACTATGCAAAGTTAACCTTCCCAGAAGATAAGCAAGGTTCCCATACTTAGTCACTTTTGCACAAGTTAGAGTTAAAGAAACATCAATAGAGTGAATTTTTCCAAGAATTTAGGAAGCAATGAGATGGTACCAAGTGTTCAATATTTAATGTTGAGTAGAGATAAAGATCAAGATTCTTCCAAGGATCAATAGTGAGCAATTGATCATACAGATAGAGATCAATGGTGCATAATAAAGTCAAGAGATCAAAGGGATATATTTTTAGTATTTTTATACACTAAGATATGTATAGGATATCTATAGAGTGCATGAGGTCAAAATTGCATTTTTTCACGAGATGAGGTCAACGTGTTTAAGGTTTAACATTTGGCATTGGTAGACTATGTGTTAAAGATTGAAAAAGATCAACAGTGCATGATTGATCTAAAGAAATGAGGACATGATATGATAGCATGGTGTTCAAATTTTAACTTTGATAATTTGATTTTGAATATTTGAATTTGTAAAGGAAAAACTAGTGCTTTGTTTTTTGGTCATAACTTTTGATCTAGGAAGACTTTGCTCATGTTGTAAAAAGTGAACTTGTAGAGGATTCTAAGGAAAATATATAAATATATATTTTAAGATATAAAAGTGGGTTAAATTAAATATATTGAGTTTTAAATTTGATTATGTTTGTGTATATTCTTCAAGTAACTTGGGAAGAATGTTTGAAATTATTTTGATGTCTCTTGATGAATTGGATATTGAGGAGTATTTTAGACTATATGAAGATGATATGTGTGCATTATGAATTTTTTTATTTCACCTCTATGATGGCTTCAAAAATTTTAATTAGGATTCAGACAAGGATAATTATCTACTACCATCCCTAGATGAAGTCATCTTAAAGGTCCATGATTTTGAGATGATGTCTTTCCTATATGGGTTCTTAGATTACAATCAAGTTTTAGTTGACAAGGAAAATTGATATAAGACAACCTTCACCACAAAGTGGGACACATTCACTTATAATAAATTCCATTTGGTTTGATCAATGATTTCACCCATTTCTAAAGAAACATGGACATAGATTTTAAAGGGTTGACTTGTAAGTGCATTATTGTTTATATAGATGACTTAACAGTTTTTTCCAAATATAGATTAGACTATTTAAAACACTTGTTGAATATATTTCAATGCAGTTTTAAGTCTTGTATTTCACTCAATCTAAATAAAAGTATTTTATATGAAATTGCAGTTAAGATCCTTGGTCACATAATTTTTAAATAAGGTATGTAAATTGACCCAAAAAGAGTTAACTCCATTTCTAAAATTTAATTACCAAATAGTAAAAAGGAACACTTTTTTTTTTTTTGGAAAAATTAATTCCATGTGTAAATTCATTTCAAGATTCATTTATCTAACTAAAAATTTGAATTATGTGTTAAAACAAGGATCTAAATATTAGTGGATGCCTACCTCAAAGAAGAACATTAAATGAAATCAAGGATGCCATAATGCAGGCCCCTATTTTGGTTAACCCATATTATGTTAAATATTTTTACTTATATTTATTTACATCTGATCATACCATTCCTATCATCCTTACTAAAAAATTATAAGGCGGAGAGCATAACATAGATTTCATGAGCACCAATTTATAGTAATTTAAATTAAAATACCCTATTTTGGATAAACAAGCTTATGTATTAGTAAAGGCAACAAAGAAATTAAAACATTACATCCGAAGGAACAAAATTTATGCTATGGTTATGGATATTTTTGTCAAAATAATGTTGAGAAAGAATGAACTCGAATAAATAAGAGGAGGTTGGGTCTCAAAAATTCAATAAAATGACATTAAAGCTAGGCCTATGAAGTTGTTTTGAAGACTATGTCTATCATAATTGATCTATAAAATTAACCCTAATATTACTATTATCTAAATGAATCAGTCTAAACTAAAGCACAACCCATGGTATGAATCTATTATTCATTATTTTTTGTATCTTGCTCCATCAACTAGCTTTGATAGGACACAAAAAGAGCATTAAGGTTGAAGGCTTCCAACTACATGCTATAGAAAAGTGTTTTATATCATATAAATCATGAAGGGATTTTATTAAAATTCTTAACAAAATAGGAAACAATAGATGTAATGACATATTTCCATGATAAATTAGGTAGTGGCCATCATTCTAGTAATGTGACATACAACATCTTAAGGGTTAGTTATTATTGGTCAACATTGTTCAAAAATGCTCATACTCATATGAGATATTATCATCTATAAAAAAACTTTTAAAAATGGAAAATCTTGTTGTTATGCCCCTTCAAATAGTAATTGAGGAGCATCTATTTGCTTAATGGGGCATGGAATTCATTGGAGTCATAAATATAAACTCTTTAGTCAGCTATAGATTCATCATTATAGTGATTGACTATTGCACAAGATAGGATGAAGCAAAAGTAACCAAGAACAAAACTACGTAGGAGTTGATTATATTTATTGAGGAACACATTACAACTAGATTTGACACTTGTTTGGAACTTGTTTATGATAATGGGTCTGCCTTCCCCTCAACTAGGTTGACTAAGTGGGCATGTCAAAACATATTTAAATTGAAGTTTTCTTCAACTATAACTGATATGACAATGGGTTGGTTGAATATATAAATAATAACATGTTGAATTTCCTTAAGAAATCAGTATAGGATAACCCACATAGTTGTTATCTCCTACTTAAGTATGTTTTATGGGTTAATTAGATAAAACATAATAAAAGTCTCAAGATCTCCCCTTTCATGCTACTTTATGTCCCAAAGCCAATATTTACAATGACACTCAAGAGTTCATTAAGTAATAAATGGAATTAAATGAAATAGTCCAATCCAAGATGTTGAACCTGACTCATATGGATGATATGAGAGATGAATCCTTGCATAATTTTATCAAGAACCAGGTAGCTGTAAAAATATGCTTTGATAGAAACCAAAAAGTGAAATGCTTTTGCATTTTAGAGTTAGTTTTATTATGAGAAAAAGTTTATTATAATAAATGTTAGCATTTTTATCTAAGTCCTTTTTGGACTAGTCTATATCAAGTTGTAGAATTACTTGGACAAAATACTTTTAGATTGAAGTATCTATAAGAGAATGATCAATAATTACTATTCAATGGATAATTTAAGAAGCATTAATTCTTAGTTTTTCTATCCAACACTATTTTTTAATGATTCAAGAGGTTTTTTGAATGTATATATTGTATAATGGTTCATTATTTCTTAGATTAGGTTTCATTTCTACCATTTTTTAGTTTTCTTTGCTTTTCCTTTTTCTATTTCTTCCCCCTACCAACTCATTTGAGTTGGTTTGTTTCATCTAATCCCCTAATGATCTTTCAATGTGTTTCTTTTAAGCAAAATTGATTATATATAATCACATTATATATCACAAGAAAATAGTTCTATTAGAGGTGGTATCTTGTAATTTTTATTTTATATTCTCCCTAACAACCCATTAATTAAAATTCTACCTAGAAAAAAAACCTATGCATGACCAACATTACATTAAAATCAATTCTAAGAAGTAGAAAATAAAACAATAATATGTTTAAATTGAGGTGTTATTATGTTGTTTTGGGGTGTTCACTTGTAACAGTGAGTAATTACATGAGAGCCATTTATATTTCAAAATTTAGATAGTAAGTAGTCATTCTTAAATAATTACATAAATTGGAAGGAATTAATTGGTATATTTTTAGAATTCTAAATGATAGTGATTCTACATAGAACTTGTGAATTTATAAAAATTCATTTTCTTGTCTAAACCATCAAATACAATTAAATAAACATGTAAAGAAAGTGGAAGAACTAATTTAGTTTTAATTTGCCTTAGCGATCTAAGTTTATGAGTATATTATTTTACCCAAGGCTTGATTCCCAACCCTAAATGGATAGAAATGTAAAATATTTTCATTTTTTTTTAAGGAAACTAAATAAAAATTCAAAATCCAAGTCTTCCTGAAAAGATTGATTATGGAAATTTGCATTGTATCTTTCCAACTTGGCTAGAAGTGGAAAATAGACTTAAGCAAGAACATAATTATCTTTGTAGGGGATATAAATGCTTGGCTGGTAGTACATCAATTCCCATGCCATTCGCCCTAATTTTAATAACCAATATTATCCCTCTTAGATGTTTTGGTTACTTAAATAGGTTTGAATTATTTCACATTAAGTCAAGAACTATAAAAGAACCAATCACTTTTACACACATTCATGGTCTAAGGCTAAATTATAACTTAGTATGTCACATGTTGAAGTAGACTTTTGTTCCTTCATATTTTTAATTATATCTAACAAACTATCTATAGTTTGTGTTTGTTATCTTGGTGTGAAGATCTAGAGTTTAGGTTTTGAATTATGATGCAACATTATCCCCATAGTGGTCACCATTTATTGTGTCCAACATGCCTCATTCTCATATTTCAAATGGGGGCACTCTTTTTCTAGTGTGGTATTTAGTCTATAAGTTTCTTGATGTGAATTTTTATCATTTGAATACTTCATGGATATTAACCAAGTAATAATTCAAGTATTTTGAACATAATAATTTCCATGTCTAATCTACCTAGTCTAATTTTGCCTCTAAAATAATTTATTTCAATTTAATAATGACCAAGTCTTTATAATTTCCTATTATCAAGACTTAATCGATATTAAATTTTAGACTTGGCCATTTATAAAATATTTGAGCTTTGAAAATGATGTGAATTCATCTCTATGGTATGATTAATTTTATTATGTGTTTAAGCTTAGAAACTAGGTTTATCTTTCTTTAGTTGATTTTCACCTTTTTTGGGGCTAACTTATTAATGACTTTGTTTGCCTTGATTATTTTATTTCATTATATTTTCTATAGGTTTTAAATATTTTCTTGGGTCCCATGGATATTTACACACATCTATATATCATCAACACATGGCTTTAGAGTTAATTATTTTTGAAAAAATGACTAAGTACTTTTAAATCCATCGATCCTAAAGATTTTTCCATGTTGCATGATCTTGATCACCCATCCCCTTAGAACCTTGGAAACTCATAAACTTGAGAGCATTAGGTAATTATCATGATATCTTGAAAGTTGATATATGTTGGTAAATTTTGGTACCCCTAAGTCCCTGGGAGGTAGAACATGGAACCATTTTGTTATCCCAATATCTCGAAGTGATTAAATTATTAACCTAGAATTATAGGAGTTGAAAAATATTGGAAAATACCTGTGGCCTTGAGGATCTAATAAGAGACCACATGGCACCCTCTCAATATCTTATAACCTCATGATTATTATAGAATTAACCCAAAGCATGAAGATCTTAGGAAGTTGATAACAATTCACATGGTCATTATGATGATAGAAACAAATATTAGAGTATATCCTAGGAGAAATGACAAGATTCCAAGTGGCAATATGGGATTCAAAAATAAAGCCAATGGCCTAGTAAAGGAGAAGGAGCGTGAAAATAAGAATAATCCAAGTAGAAAAGGGATCTGGAGGACATAAAAGAAGATGAACCTAAACCATGTCAACTAGTAGATTCATCATAAAGGGAATAAGGCTAAATTTTATGGCCCATCAGAACATCAAAATGTCCTCAATTTAGGAAAATAATAAATTAATCACTCAAGCTAACTTTTGAGGAGTATGAATGGCCAAAGGAGGTATGCAGAGAAAGTTGGTGACTTATTAAACTAAATATTCTCCTAGGTGGGCCAAAAAAAAATCATTAAAAATAATTGGTCCAACATAAAGAAGTGGGGGATCATTTCAATTGGACAGGTGTCAAAACCATGGAGAAAAGATAATCAGAGTTTGGATTTATTTTGAGGACAAAGGGAATATTATAAATGATTATAGTTGCAATGTCCTAGAGTGGTAATCATGGATAGATATGGGATCCTTGTGCTACTTGGATATAAGTACCATTATATTTTATATAGAAGGTAGTCCAAATTCTTGTAAAAAGGGAGGATATATTATTCACCAAAACTCTATAGAAATTATGATAGGCTTAGTCCTCTATTTTCTTTTTTTGTTTTGGCTTGCAGTTTTCTATCTGGAGGGCAAACATAAATGCTTTTTTAATGACATTAAAATAGATAAAATTATGGTTTTAAATTAATTTGTTTATTTATTAATGTCCTTTATTTATTTATGGAATAGAATTGATTAATTTTAATACAAGATTACAATGCTTGTTTACTAATGAATATCTAGTTAGATGGTGTAATAGCTAGTCTTATTGGTTCCTTAATTTCCATTATGTTTACCTTGAAGTTGGGTCAAGACATTGTGTGTAGTAGTTAAAATAATTTCATAAGTTTTTATTTAATATAAATCTAGGGTAATATGTTTAATTAATTACATAGAATCCTATTCATTGAGTTTTTTTAGTTTGTGCTATAGCTAAACCTGGTATACAATGGTATAATTATGATTAAACACACTTTTGATTTTTAGCATTAATGATCTTATTTAAATAACAGAACCACTTAATTTACTTCTTTAATCTTCCTCCCCTTTTTATATTCTATTTGATGAATATTCTACCCATTTATTATAGTGTGATACCTGTGTGAGAAAGGATGTAAAGGATTTAAGCAAACATCAATAATATTTTTTGGATTACACAAAGTGGATTCAATTTTTTGTGGTTAATTTTCATTGCTCACCTAGATAAATGATTGGAAATTTATAATCCCTTAGATTCAACTAGATTAATCCTAAAAATGAGGGGACATTTTTTTGCATGTGTTGTTATCTCCCTTTGTCCTATCTAGTTTACTAATTTTTTCTATTGTGGGTAACAAATCAAGACCAATAGTTATAAGTCTAGATTATCATATATATGATTAGTTAAGTTGATTTTCTTGATAACCTAATTAATTCATATGTTTTATGTAATTTATCTTAATGGTCATATAAATATTTGTTTTATTAACAATCTCCATAGATGTTCATTTTTAAGATAAGATTGTAGGGATCATGCTCATTATAGTATTTATTTTAGACTCTCTAACCTATTTAGTTAGGCTTGAGCATTAAGTAAAGATAGTTACCTAAAGGAAAATTCCCAACCAAACCTATATAACATCCATAAAATTAGTATCATCCACAAGACTTGATGAACCCATTCTACCTTACCTTCTTTCCTTTTGATATTTATTTTATTCACATGACCTATGATAAGATTCCTAAGCTAATATTATTCAAATACATGTTTCTAAGAGTAAAAAATATTCTTGGAAATGATATAGTGTTTGGAAAATGATTTTGAACTATAAAAATAGTAACATCTTCATAATCATAGATATATTCTCAACATTTTATGTAATAAATCCCAAAATAACAATTTGTTCCATGGGTTGTGTCAATAGTCCTAAAACAAGAGGGTAAAAACCCTTGGGAAGTTTGGCATGGGTAATACTCACATAAACATGTTTGTACATAAATAGGGTCTACTCATTGTTTATTTTATGGAACATAAGCAAGCATATGCTTAGATCTAAAAATACCATCCTTACATGTTTTTGTAAAAGGGATTAGTATGGATAATGAGAATCAAGACAAATCAATACATTAGTAAGAAATCTTGGGTTTAATATGCATATAAGATATAAACAACATCATACTATACGAGAATAACTTTAAAACATCATATAAAAAGAAAATCTAAAATCAATAAATTTAAGTTGGTTACATGGTTTTAAAAGATAATTAAAAAAATAAAAAATGTAGACTAAAAAAATGAAAATGCAAATCAAATTGGTTGAGATATTTTGTAGTCATAGAGAATTTGGGTAAAGTATTATATCACTTAGCTTGACATGATATAAACCTATTAATAACCATATGAATATCATGGATTTATGCCTATTTTACATGTGAGAATCTTAGATTCTAAAAATACAAAAAATTCTAATATTTAAAAATAAAAAAACCATGGATTATAAATGACATTTACTACTTGTTTGCATGGTTTGTTTATGTTTTTATCATATTTATTACATTATATTTCTAGTTTTATATGCACATGTGTTTAATGGTATAAATGTGTGAGATGCATGACATACAAGTTTCATTTGACATGGACACATAGATGGGAGACATTCCTACACCGATGAGCTACCTTACTACACTAAGGGGACTCATACTAAATAAATATTCCTAGTTTACATAAGTTTTATCATTACATGATTATTTCCAGTGTTTATATTTTTGTAATTTACATTAGTTATACATGACTTGCTATGACCCATACTAATTAGATATGAATTTGAATAGATATTGGATTTGTTATATATGCGGACTACATACATTGATTGTGTAGGTTATCCTTGAGTTTTCCATGTAGGATTCATGTTGTTACATGTTACATGGTGTGATGCTTGGTTATTTATTACATTATTTTACTCTTTCTCTATTGTGATTGACTCTAGTTTTTTGTGAAATTTGATTGTCCATTATTTGTCTGATGTTTGATTCTCAATTATTTAAGTGATAATTGATTGCATATTATATATGTGATATTTTATTTTCCATTATATGCGTGACATTTGATTTTACATTGTGTGTGTGAAATTATATTTCCCATTGTGTGTGTGACATTTAATTATCCATTGAGTGAGCCTTATATGACATTGAGAGGTTTTATGTGTGATTTATTGTGTGCATCATGTATATGACACTATGTGTGACTCTATTTTTTATCTGTCAATAAATATAGGATTGTTTGTTGATCTTGTTTATGCCATGATCATATTAGACACTCTTCTCCTTTTTTTCAATCAAATAACATATATCATGTAACTTTCATATATTTATTACTTAGTTTATGGATGCTCATTATTATATTGACTATTCATTATGTTCCTCATTGGTGTGTGTGTGTGTGTGTGTGTGTGTGTGTGTGTGTGTGTGTGTGTGTATTTACATGACTTTTATGCCTTAGGATACATGTTTCATACATACTAAGATGATCTATTCTTACTATGATGACATATTCTCAACATGTTACTACATGCTTTGCACTACCTATTTTTCTTTCTATATAACACGGTGCATATATGTATATAAATTGATATTATTAATTCATATATTACTTTCCTCACATCAAGTGGGTGAATACGCAATGGGTTTTCATAGATATTCAAACTTCACAATCACAAGATATTCATAATTTGGGTATATATTACCTCAGAATGGTATATGGTTACATAGATGATTATAGGTTTTACTTAGAATATGACATGTTTTGACACATATTTGAGGCATATATCATGATTTTAAAGGATTATAAGGTATATTTCACATATTTTATGATATTATTACACAAATTATATTACTTAGATTACACATATCATCATATTGGGGGCATATGTGAGGCATGTGTTTAAATTTTCATAGATATTATGATACTTCAGACTAAGATTATGTAGGTTATGGGATTGTAAATATATGAAGATCATATGTGGTATATTATAAAAAAATTAATACTCAAGCATTACTCAAATTCAATCATTTATATTTTTCACAACAGTTGATTCAAAAACTTTACACATATTCTTAGGTATTGCTCAAATATAACCCAGGTATTTATTAGATCCATTAGAAATATTAGGGGATTACATTACTCAGATATAGTGAGTTATGTGGGGACAAATTTTTTATTGACTTAAATTTTAGTAACTTCTATATTTAAAGTAAGGTTTAGAGAATATTCAATTGAACCCATGGTTTTACATTGACATCTCCATCGGACATGATTATCCCATTCTCTATTATCTCTAGAGGATAGTTTTCTAGAATAAAATCTTGTTTATTAAACATATATGTATTTTATCCTTAATAGTTCATTTCACTTATGTTTAATGTTTTCACTTTCAGATTGTGTATCATAAGTAAAAATATATATTTCTACATCTTTTACCATATATTTGCATAGAGTAAGGTAAAACACACAACACATACTTGAGGACACCCATCATAATTATCCTAAAGTATCCATTTATATCCTTTCACTCTATAAATTTCATTATTATAGGGGAAAGGGGGGAATGTAGACACTCATATTTGGTATTAGACACTTGAAAATGTGTTTTTTTAATAATATCCAATAGAATTGACTTATGCTCAAATACGTGACTCTTATTTACATTTTCCCTTAGCCATTTATCCATATATGGGCCTAACCCTTCTAAATTTCCATTACCCCTTTATAATACCTTCATAGTATATACCTAGATATCTTAATATAATATTCAATCTCTCTCTTGTTCTCAATTCACTATTCTTATTCTTTGGATAGGTCTGCACTTAAGAAATATTATGTCATCATGGAATCATCTATTTAGGTCAAACCTATCTGCACACACTTTAACCAGTAGTTTACCAAATTCAAATTATTAATATGGGTTATCTTTCACATTTATCATGTAATTTTAGAGGAAACTACACAAATATTTAGCTATATAAACATATAAATCCTAATCTTATTGTCATTTATCTATCACCTACATATCATTAGAAAATACACTGCACATTGAGAGTAACATCTCTAAATATCCCAAATATGAATCCCCTCAAAGTATAAACCCATGTTTCAATTTTTAATACCATTTTAAAGTTCAAGTAATAGGTCATAAAGTTTTTAAATACATACACATGATTTCACAACATATTATGTTTACACAAGATTGTACACATTCAACTAGGTGGGAAAAATATATTTAGTTTGACTCCCCTCTTTTGAGTATTGGATATGTACAAAACACTTAGTCATAAGGGGTGGATAAGGTAATATCAAATTTTAACTATCACATGTTGTCCTTTTTTTTAATTTTTTCCATAGTACATATCTAAACCATAGATGGAATGATAAGGATAAAAGATCTATTCATATGGGATGAAAGAGTACATAAAAATATATCTACATAATAATGTTGAATTGTAAGTAAAAGAATGAATAAAAGGTAAGATAATACCTCAAATTAAAATTGATAAGTTCTTAAGTTGATTCAATATAATAAAGCCTCACATGTATTAAGAAATAAGGCTTAAAATAATATTCTATGGATTAAAATATCCATGAAGAGAAAGAAGAAATAATAGAATAGAAAAAATAATGAAATTCAAGTGATAAGAAGAATAACGGGCCTCGATATATAAATAATTGTAAGAATTATATATGAGAGATATCCTTATAATGAGTGAGGAAGGCAAAAGGGGATACAAATAATCTCCATCATAGCCTTACACAACCTTTATAGTGTGTGCCTAGTACTACTAATCCCTATGAGGTGAGATGAAAGTGTGTGCCTAGTACTACTAAGCCCTATGAGGTGAGATGAAAGTGTGTGACAAGCATAATATGAGTTACATATGATAAGGAAATACAAAATTCCATTAAAAGGAACAAAATATATTTGACATCACATAAATATAGATTATTTTAATTATAAATTTCTCATAAGTAAAAATACATAACTTTGGTATAATAAATATACCCAAATAAATATTAATTTCAAAAAATATCCCTTAGTAATTATTTTGGGTTACAAAAGAGGAGAAAAACTTAAAAAATAAAGGATTTTAAATTAAATAATAATCTTATTTAAAGAAAACTTCCCTCAAAAGGAATGATAATATTAAAATTATTTGATAAAATAAATAATAATAATAAAATAGATGTAACCAAAAATTTGCAAAGTTGAAGGTGGGATCATTGACTATTTTAGAAAAATATTCTTCAGATAACAAATTCAATCCACTTTAAAACAAATACCAATAAAATGAGATGAAAAAAATGAGCCACTGTAACCTAGAAAACACAACATTCTAATAAAAATATTTATTTAATAGACAACAATGCCATAAGATATGATCTTCATAAATTTAATGTAATAGAAGTGGATTTGATAAGAACAAAAAGAAAATAAAACTTGTTGAATCCTACCTTGTCAAAATAAGTTAGTCAAATGACTAAATAATGCAAGTCCTACCTTCAAAATATTTAAGAATCACCACAATGGGTAAAAGGCAATAAAATATTATGCAAAAAGGTGTCTATTGTTAACTCCTAAAGAGACATATTTTTGAGTAAGCATAAGACTGTGGAACACAAATTCAAAGTTTACATCATATACAAAGATATAAGATATTAAACATTGAGGGAAAATATGTAAAAGTGACAAATCTATATCAAAATCATTTTTAAAAAATATTTTATTTTGAATAAAAAATGGATAAAAGGTGTTTTGTGTTTTCTTTTGTTTTGGTTTGGTTTTAATAATTATGCATTAATTCCTTTTTTATTTTTGTTTCTTGTTTTAGTAAAAATATATATGAACAAAATGTATTTTTTTCTAGGATACGAATATATTAATTTATAAGAGTAAATGCGTTCTAAAGTGAAACACATTTATACATGATGTGCCACATGCCAAAGTGATAATGAAAGAGATTTCTATTACCACATATTAAAATAATAAGGCACAATAAAAGGAGAATAAAAGAAGGTGTAAATCAGGTCAATTAATATTTTGTATATGCTTGAATATATATTTATATGTTAACTAGTATTGTACACTTTAAAAATATATCTCAAGGCTTTACCCTATAATTTGACCTTCCTTGCAGCCAAGAGGCTTGTACTTACCACCACAAAGGGTCCAATTATTTATTTCTTAGTCCAAACCTAATTAATTTGGTTATCTACATCACCTTTAACAAAATACTACCTAAAATATGATAAATATTCTTCACTATCAGTTACACAACCTTAGTAAATTTTTACATCCTAGATAGTTTTGTTCAAGGAAAGACAATAACATTGGTGCTTCCATATATTTTTGAACACAATTTTCCTTATCATACAAACACTAAAATTTTAAAGTAATTCAATATATATATTTTATCCTAATAATGTCATTAACCCTTATGTGAGGATTATTTTAAAATAGATATTATAGATACAAGTAAAATCATACTCATTATCTATCTAACAAATATCAAGCAATCACCTATCAAGCCTAGACATACTATTGAATTTCAAAGTGGAAAACTAATATATTATTCCTTATTAATTATTATTTTCATATCAATAATATGAGTATTCATACTAAAGGATTTAATCACTCAAAATATATCTCATAATCCATATTTGTTAAGTTACAAGATAGATCACTTCATGCATCTTCATATAGTATATTACACCCTTGTTAACACACATTCCAACACATGGGGGATAATTACATAAGTTTTAAAACCTCATTGGAGTATTGGATATGTAGTCAATTCTAAATGACATAGGAATATTTTAGGTTAGGTCAATGCCATGATCCCACTAACACATTTTTTGGCAAGGTAACCTAACCTAAGGTGGAGAGCTAGGGTTTGAGATACAAAAAATAATACAAAGTCTACATATGATATCCACACATAAATAAAAGGTGATAAAAAACATATATATAATCAATTTTTGACATATTGATATAACAAATATTTTTTATATAATAGTTGCATTGAGATTTGGGTAGTAGAATAGATACAAGTGTCCATAGGTTGATGCAAGTGTCTAAGAAAACAAAGAAAATATTTATAGAATAAAAAAATTGATTTCTAAACATTAGATAGATTATTTTCATGCCTTTACATATTATACATCTATGTGCATAATTTCATAATCTAAGTATTATTTCTTATTCATAATTACATAATCAAAATATGATATTATGTTTCACTTTTTATATTTAGTATTTTTGCATAATTTAGCACTAAAATTGAATATCATAAATTGAATTATTTAATTGGACTTATTTGAAGGATAATTTAATTAATTATTAAATATTTTATTCCTCATAACCCTTCACCTATTTTATAAAAAAATTTAAATATATGCTTGCCAAAGTCACTATATGAAAACATAAATGTTTACTATTAAAATTCAAAAATTAATCATGCAGAACTGTTAATGCTCAAAATTAGGAAGAATCCCACTCATCATAATAGACAAATAAAAGTAAGGTAATATGCCACATGTGATATAAAAAGGTGTAATGATAGATAAAGTACATATAATTCCACATGAAAAGAGAATTAATATATCATAGAACAAAAAATAAATAAGTCGTCATTCACTCAAGAGGAGTTACAATTGGTTACCAAAAATACCAAGAAAAAATGTGAATTACTAAATGAAGCTCCAAATATAAATAAAACACCACAAATATCACAGAACATAACCATGAAATATGTTTAATAATGGAATGACAAAGTGAATAATTTGAAACCAAAAAATTTTAATGCAGTTATAATGGAACACATTACCAACATAGGAACAAAAAGCTAATTAGTTTTAGGATTTGGAGAAAAAATGTTAAAAATAGATATAAAAGCTTTAAAAATAGTTAATTATTCCATGTAAATATAATTTTCACATATAACCATGCATGAACATGTTATAATTTGAAATTCAACAAACTAAGAGATTACTAATTAACTAAAGGAAAATTAAAATAGAAAAGTGCCAAAATAAACATAGGGATAATGGAAATGTTAAATTGAGGAAGGAATTACTACCAAAAATATTATAATAGTTTACTTAGATGACCATGAATTACCATAAACTAAATTACCAAAGTTAAAATATTAGGTTTTATCTGAAAATGGCCAATATGTATATAAGATGATGCTAAAGCTATAGATTAAAGGAAAATTAAAATGCCTTTGGAAAATTTGAATAAACAAATTAAAATACAAAATAATAAGATTATCTATGAAGCATGGTTCAAGTATAACACCAACAAAAAATAAGAGTAAACCATGCACATACTAGATAAAATGAATAAATAACTACAAATTACCCTAGAATGTTACTTAGCTCAAAATGAAAATTTGTGTATTTTTTAAGATTTGGTAGCTAATCACTCCAGTTTGGGTTGAATCCTATAAAAAAAAATATATATTTCAAAAAATAAAAATAAAAAATAAAAACAAATAAGTTAAGATAAAAATATTCAAGGGTGAAATCATGTGTAAAACTAAATGTCAAAAAATAAATAGTTTTTTGCTTCTCTTCCACCTAGGAACTTGTAAGAACCTTTAATTAAAGTTTAGTAAATTAATTTCCATTAGAATATGAAAGAATAAATTGAACTTTTTTTCATAATAATGTTGAATAATAAGATAAATAGTGCATAAAAATTTAAGATAATACCTCAAAATAAGAAACCCCATGAATACATGACACAAAATTGATAAGCGAGAAAACTAAATCAATTGAATAAAACCCCACATTTATTAAGAAGAAAGACATACAACAATATTATCTAGATTACAATCTTCATGAAGATAAAGAATACATAAGACAATGAAAATAATAACTACCTTCATGTGTTATGTAGAATAATGGGCCTCAAGCCATAATCAAGTTGAAGAATAAAAGAGGGGAGAAATTTCTATAAATAAATTGGGGGAGGAAAAATGAATTAAAAATAATCTCCATCATAGCCTTGCACAACCTTATTAGTGTGTTTCTAGTGTCAATAAGCCCCGTGAGGTAAGTTAAGTGTGTGAAAAGTGTATTATGAGTTACATATGACATGAAACTCTAATATTCACTAAAAATTAACAAAAGAGATGTGACATGTCATAAATATATATTATGTGAGTTAAAAATTCACGCGAGGAAAAACATACAACTTTGGTAAAATAAACATACCCAAATAAATATTAATATCCTAAATTGGATCACATACATTTACGTGAACATAATACCCTATCATATGTAGGCACAATAGTTATAACTACCATGGATCATGAATATTAAACAAGATAAATCTTAACTTGTTTTCACCATTCAAAATTATTTCATCTTATAATGCAAAGAGCTAAGGTTTTGAATCAAAGAGCAGGAAAACGAAGTTTTTTGTAATATATCATAAGTATCTAAATATATTATAATAATAACATAAACATGAAAAATGACATTTATACTCATATAATAAACACAATTAACATAAACAACTCTACACACCAATAAATGGGTATGCATTTCTAGATGTGTCTAGGAAAAACTGACCTATCCCAACATCTACATGCACTCTATCTCAAAATCTGAGAATTTTTATGCTATTCATGATCTCAACTGATTATTTTAATCTACTTACACATTCCATAAATAATATGAGTACATAATTCCATTAATATTACCATAAATAGTGAGTTACAATAAATTAGTAAAACACTACTAGTTATACTTAGATTTGTTTATTTTATTTTATTTATAAAGGGAAAAGGTCAAGCTTTAATTGGGTCCTACCCCATTACAAAATATAGGATTTAGGACATAAAAAATAACATCCCCATACAAATAAGAGATACACAAAAAAGGTTAATAATGAACAAAACAAAACTAATAAAAATATAGCCCAGCCTAGAAAAACATAGAATAAATTACATATTTAAGTCATTCATAACTTGGTTCCAATTATATGACGAGATTATTTTGAACATTCTAATTTTCCTCATCTACATTGTTATTCATATCTACCTCATTAAATATATCCTTTCCCTTTATCATTTTACTAGTGTGGACATTAGTTTGTTGTTCCTTTCCAACCTTCAAAATTTCCTTAAGTACATTTATATTATAAATGAAATTATTAATAGTAATTTTTATCAATTTTTTTTTTTTTTTAAAAGGACCTTACATTTTTTTTTAACATGACCTTACATTTTTTTTTATCATTTATAAAAATTTCAACATGGGTTTCCACCCTTTGATACTTAAACATCATACCATCCACTTGATTAAAAAACATGTTATTATTGAGAGCTAGTGCCCTAAGAATCAATATTTTTCATATTTTTCTCATTAATAATCCAATCCAAAATAATTTTATGAAGTTACACATCCACTTACAGAGAACTATGCTTAATACATATATTACCACTATGATAATTTTATAAACCTATCTTGTTATGTGCATTAAAAAAAAATTAGATAAAATAGTAGTGTTAAATATGGAGTTAAAATCACCTTAAATAAATAATCATTCATTGGTCACATCCATATTATCCATAACTTATGCTATTATGTCATAGACATAGTTTATTTACTCATCTTCATTGAATTTTTATAAATATATTAGATTACAATTATTATCAAATGGAATCACCACCCTATGTTGTCCATTCTTAAATAACATGTAGTGATTTTTTAATTACATGTGTGCGCGTGCGTGTGTGTGTGTGTGTGTGTGTGTGTGTGTGTGTGTGTGTGTGTGTGTGTGTGTGTGTGTGTGTGTGTGTGTGTGTGTGTGTGTGTGTGTGTGTGTGTGTGTGTGTGTGTGTGTGTGTGTGTGTGTGTGTGTGTGTGTGTGTGTGTGTGTGTGTGTGTGTGTGTGTGTGTGTGTGTGTGTGTGTGTGTGTGTGTGTGTGTATTATGTTTTTAGAATCACAACATATTAACAAGTGTTTGTAGTCATCATATTCAACTATTTTTATGACTTTAAAATATAAATTTAACTTTCTTCCCATTATATAATCAATAACATTATTAAAAATCCCCATTGGTTATGTGTGTGTTATTTTCCATAAAAGAATTTATGGATTTGGTCTCAACACCAGGTTACCCATTTTTCATCAAGATTACTATTTAATATTGTTAAATTTCACTCATGTGTCAGTTATAATGTTACACAATGTCCATCCATCTATTTTTGTGTGAACTAAAATATTCTAATCATAACCTTTATTTTATGCATTTAAATTTCACAGCTTACTTGATAATGCATGAACACTTCAGTTATCCATGTTTTATTTTGCATTGACAAATTCTTAATCATGTGAATTATTCACTCTAATTTTAATAAGGATAAAATATTATAAAATTCATCATCCACCCCCAATTCTTGAGTCTTAAATTGGAATATTTGGCTTTGGTGTAACAACCCCATTGGGTTTTACGAGAATAAGGTATTTTTTTAAACATATACACAAATTTAATAAATAAATTCCATCACAATGAAACCAATAATAAAATTATCTTTAAATAAATACATTATTTTTTATGTAAGCATAAATAAGGTCAAGAGATAGTATATTTAGCTAATGATCACAAGATCAAGATCAAGTACAATGCTGATATAAAAATGAATACAATGTTAAATCCAACTATTTTAGTAGTCAAATATAAAAGATAGTACATTTTTAGAATAATAAATTTCTTAATAATAATAATAATAATAATAATAATAATAATAATAATAATAATGTGCAATGATACAATGCTCTATAGAAAATGTGAGTCTCATCGAACTCGAATCATTCATAATTAATCATGAATGTAGTCACTAGTGAAGTAATGTTGAGGGGATAGAAAGAATCATTTGAGATATTTTCCATACCAACCATGGACCATCAATCCCTCACACAATCTCCCAACAAGGGAGTGGCCCTCCCTTCATGGATGGGTAGATAATATTGGTGCAGGAATCAAGAGTGACAATTATAACCCATGTTCTCTTAGATAACTATTACATGTAGTATATCATAAATAAATTGGTTCTTAAATGATATCATATAAAGCTTATAAACTAAATCAAACATATAAAATGACAATGTTTAACCATAAACACTACTTTGGCCAAATTTTTCTTATAGTTATTTGATCTCAAAGATCGATCAATTTTATACACACCACTCAATCATATTACACCTTATTTATGTATTAATGACATTAATTAAGTGGAATCCATCTCACTTACTTATTTAGGGTCATTAATGTGAGATTGGTTCATATATTAAAAATATTAAAACTAACATGTTTCAAAAATGCATTTTTCCTTACTATCAACTATATTATGTGTTAATACATTAAAGTATCTAATATTAGCATTTAGTCCATCAAATGTAACATAATATTTTCAAACATTAAGTTTATTTAAAGCATAATATTAGTTATATAAATATATTTCAAAACATTCATATCTTTTGGGTAAAACAAAACATCATACTTTAAGTAAAAGTATTTACATAAAACTCTTCACTTAATGTTAATTATCCATCTAACATTATTTTAATAGCTCATTCTACAGTCACTTTATTTCCATAACCAAAAGTGCATCAAAAAACTATTTATATAATAACTATTATTAATGTGATTTATATTTAATCACAACGATTAAAATTTATAATTTCCCTCAAACCATTAAATGTACATCTAAATTTAGCCTTGATAATTCAAGTAATAAATACAACCATATATATTTGTTAAATCAAGTAAGTTCTTAAGCACTAAACATAATATGTATATCTATATATTTTATACATGATTTAGATTTGTATTCAATCAACTAATCACAATCTCACATATATTTATATACACAATCAATCACTTAGCTATATCCTATAACATATTTAATCAATAGATAGTACATATATACTTGTATACAAAATATTCTAAATAGACAAGAGTTATATCCATTTTTTGAACAATATCACGTATAATTATAGATGTAAAAACCAAATAATCATTATATTAATTCCTTTCAATTGTAAGAAAAAATAAACTATGGTGTTTTGAGCATGTTCTATTTTTTATCCTTCATAGACCATAACCTGAATATCAATGTCTCGATTTACACACAATCTTACTATACTCAGCTACATATATAAAAACATATCTAAACATATGAAAGGTTTTATATACTCATACTCCTACTGGATACCAAAATTCATTTCATATCATAATCATAAAAGTATTTAGAAGGTTTATATTTTTCCCAAGACTGGTAGATTTTATATATATGCCCATGTATATTTTTTTTATGAAGTTTAATTCACTAGAAATGTATAAATATACATGGGCATATATATAAAATCTACCAATCTTGGGAAAAATATTCAGAAACACACACACACACACACACACACCCACACACACACACACACACATTTTTCCCAAGACTGGTAGATTTTATATATATGCCCATGTATATTTATACAATTCTAGTGAATTAAACTTCATAAAAAGAACCCAATCATTCAAAAGTTATTCTACATAGAATGGAAATTTATTTCTACTGAAGTGACTTAAGAGAGAACACCAAACATAGCTAGGGTATTGAATTATTTTGTTCTCTAATGATTTTTCATCTCAGCTCAATTTTCATATTGTGTCCTGCCCTAATTTGGGTTAATAACCCTGACCTGATTTCATACATAAAAAAACCTAGAATATTTTATATATTGAAAAAAATAATTCCACATTAATGTTAAAAAAATGAGCCTAAGCTTTAAAAAAATCATTTTAAAATCAAACTATTTAATCCACTCATTCCTGAATGTACCCTAAATATATTTGATAGCATTTTCAATCTCTTAAATCTTTTCTAGTTATGTCTAATCAAATCAAAAAATATTTAAATTTTATGTTAACCCATATATAATAGACAATTTTTACATTATAATTCTGAAATTTATATTTACAAAGAATGTAATATGTAATATTTGCAAAGATAGTCATTTCAAATTAGGGTTCTAGAGTCATGTAGTTGGATCTGTGGATGGTCAAGTCATCCACAGTGCCACATATATAACCCTCATTTTTTTATAATTTAAAATAATGAAAATGAAACCCTACTTAAAAAAAGTTACCAATTTTAATTGATTTAATTCGTACATTATAACTCATGAATTTAATCAACAAACCAACCTAGTAAAGAAGTCATAGATCTGCCAAAACTGAATTAATCCATTCCAAACTTAATCGAACCCCTTCTTATTTATCTTTATTTTCAATCCTTTGTTTTTCATGTCCTCTATAGGCATTTCTTCCTCCATATTATATACTTACATGTTATTATCATGCTAAATAAATTTCCAATCTCTATGTGAAAACTCCATGTGGTAATAATGAACTCTATGAATAAGTAGATGCATGTAAAGTAACAAGCAAAATACTAGAAATAATTTCATATTTTTTCCATGAAAATACAAAATTAAGTCTATGTTTTTCATAATAACCTGAGTAATACAATATCAATGGAAAAAACCCCTAATTCATAAACCTTTCACACACAATAATAATCCTTTAAACCTTCATGAAAATTAAAAATGATTTCACAACAATCAATTAAACATTATAAATCCAAATAATATTGGCTTACCAATAATAATCATTGAAATTAAATAACTATTATCATTGAATTATCATGATTTTAGTGTCTTATTAACAATCAACTAACGCACCAAGATAACTAGTCTAATTTCTAATAAACTAACACACAAAGCAAATAAGTTCTAAATTTAACCCTTATCTTGCTTAACATAGTCATATTATCTAACTAAAACCAATTAATTTTCCCTTTTATATAGTAATGAGATAGTTATAAACAAGACATTGATATTTATAACAGACAATAAAATTATACTTGTATCACTATAAAGAGATTCAAGGATTCCAAGTACACATTATAGAAACATCATCACATGAAATTATCCAAGTAATATGACATATAAGAGTCTAAATATTACACTTGAAAGTAAATGACTAGATCAACATGAGAATCAACCATTTTCAAATGAAGATAGCATAGTAGCAACCAAAATAATACTATAAACCATTTAAATCAAATAATGATTAAAATAATATTATATAATTTGTGGTGTGTGTAGGGTTCTTAGTTTCCATTCTATCATCCCCAAATGCCTCTATCTACTCCACCCTCTCTAATGATTCTCTCTTTATTTGTCAAAGTGCGTCCACCTCAAAATAATAAAGGTATTTATCCTGAATCAATATAAAATTCATAAAATACTATTATAATAAACTAAATAAACATGTTCATCATATATATAATAACATACAAGTAAAACTAACTCAACTAGTTAATGATCATGTAAATAAGCTACATATAACTATCCATACATTAATATATAAAATCTAGCTTAACAAAAATAGTAATTATCCAAACAATAACCATAAAATCCACTAATCAATAGGCTATAAGTCTAGGGAGGAATTGGGATGTAACATACTTCCCCCCAAAACCTAATCATCATCCCGATGACACTTATTCCAACATAAGTTATAAAATTAAACATTATTTACCAAAAAATTAAATAATATCTAGCAACATATTAATTAAATAAATATGGAAACAACCTATAAAACTCATCATAATCCTCCCAGGTGGCACTATCTTTAGAATATTGGTCCCACTGGACCTTGTACTATGACACTTCTCTATTAAGCAAATTGAGTTTGTGAGTGTGAATTATTTTGATTGGTTCTACTATGACCACCTTGGGATCTATAACCTGCAAAGCATTCTAATCTATTATATGAGAAGGATCAACAACATACAATTTTAAGATAGGACACATGGAAAATATTATGCAAAAGATCTAGAGTTGGTGGGAAAGCAAGCCTATACCATACAATATGGATGAGTTCTAGAACCTATAAGGGTCCCACATATCTTGGTGAAAGACTCCTTAATTTACCAAACTTAATCAAGGTTTTCTAAGTCTTAACCCACAAATATACTTTATCACCAATATAAAACTACCATGTTATTATTTTTGAATGAACATAAATTTTCTATCTATTATTGGCCTTAGAATATCTTTGCCTAATTTTTCTAACTTGGTCTTCCATTTATATAAGCATTTTAGGTCCAAATACTAATTTGTCTTCTAGTCTATCCCAACTAATTATTATTTTACACCTCCTTCCATATAATTCCTCAAATGGATCCATTTTCAATGCTGATTGGTATGAGTTGTTGTAGGAAAACTCAATCAATGGAAGGTACTCCTCCCACTTGTATTCTTAATCCATGTAATATATTCTAAGGAGATCCTCTAAAACTTGTTTAACTCTTTCTATTTGTCCATCTATTTTTGGGTGATATATAGTACTAAAATTTAACTACGTACCTAGAGATGAATTCAAAGTCAATCAAAATATAGAATTCATTATCAAATTTCAATAAAAAATTATCTTTTCACATAAATCCATGAAACTAGTACACTTTTTTCATGAATCTCTTTGTAAGCATTAGTGCATCATTAGTCAAATTACCTGGTATAAAGTGAGCTATCATGGTTAGTTATTTAACTACCACCAAGATCATATCATTTTGTTTCCATGATAATGGAAAACCTTGGAAAAATTCCATGTTAATCACTTGACACTTCTATTTAGGAATGTCATGAAGATATAAAAACTATATTAGATGCACATGTTTAGCCTTCACATGATGACATTCCAAACAATGAGATAAAAAATCTACTACATATTTTTAAAATTTATTTCTATAAATAGAGAGATCTTAGCTCAACCATGAGATTAGTTACTTTAGGATGTCTTAAACAGGGGAATTATTAAATTAATTTATCACCATGCTCCTCAAACTCTCTCTATCAAGAACATACATCTTACTATTGTACCTAGAATGACCATCACTCTCTAACTTGAATCCTTTAAACTTTGGATTATGAGCATCCTCTACTCAAAAAATTCATCTACAAGTGAGAATTTGATTACATGATAATAAAAAGTACTCCTGATAGTAGCTAAGGCTACTATATACCTTTTACAACTTACGACATTTTCAACTCTATTTTCTTTGCCCTTGATATAGTTAATGTCAAGATCATAATCAAATAATAATTCTAGCCAACATCTCTGACATGCATTCAAGTTCAATTCAGTAAATATATACTTGAGTCACAATTTATCAGTATTGATCTCGAATGGTTTCCCCAACATATATTCCTCCAAACATGTAAGGCATGCACTATTGTATCAAGTTCTATATCATGAGGGGCATAATTTACCTCATAAATCTTAACTTTTTGAGACTCATATGTTACAAATCAACTATATTGAATAATAAATCCTCCAAGTCCATCCATAGATGCATCTATGATTATTGATAACTAACCATTAAGATCACAAACTATTATCATAGGTGCCAAAGTAAGCCTCCCTTTCAAATCATGAAAGGCTTTTTTCCACCTTATTGACCAAAAAAACTCTAATTATTCCACTAAAGAGAGTTAATTGGGTTATCTATCTATGATAAATTTGGAATAAATTTTCTTTAATAACCTACTAATCCTATAAAACTACTCACCTCATGCACATTTTAGGCACTGGCCATTCCATTATGGCTCTTATCTTTGTCAGATCAACTAAAATTCCATCTTCAAAGATAATGTGTCCTAAATATTACATTTTCCTCTAGAAAATGCACATTTGGAAAACTTACCATAAAATTTGTGATTCTACAATTTTTTCAAAAGTAATTATAGATGTTGAAGATATTCTTCCTCATTCTTATAATATACAAGAAAATCATCCAGGAAAATTAACAAAAAGTGGTCCAAATAATCCCTAAACACATTATTCATGAGATTTATAAATATTGTCAAAGCATTCGTTAACCCAAAGGAGAACATTATAAATTCATAGTTCCCATACCTAGTTTTGAGCATTTTTTTGGGAATATCCTCATCCTAGATTCTTAGCTTATAGTACCATACTTAAAGATCAATCTTAGAAAAGATTGTTGCTCATTGTATCTAATCAAAGAGATTAATAATGTAAGGTAACATATACTTGTTATTTATTGTTTTCTTGTTCAACATCCTATAATCAATACATAGGTGAAAATTATCATCCTTCTTGATAAACACCACTGGTACACCCCATGGTGAAACACTCGATCAAATAAAACCTTAAGATAATACATCTTGAAGTTGAGATTTTAAATCAACCAACCATGTAGTTTTCATCTTGTATGGTGCCTTCGATTATAGATTATATCCAAGTATTATTTTAATAGATAAATGAAAATCAATTTTGGGTGGTAATCTAGGTAATTCCTATGGAAACACATATTGAAAGTTCCTAAGAAAAGGATAATCCTCAATGGATGGTTCCCTAGATTATTCCATCTTATAAAAAATTACCTAAGCTTCAGCGCTCTTTTCTCACCCTGAAGTTGTGTCTAATTTCAAGAATCATCTTGACACTCTACCTTATTAAGATAGAAATAAAACTTAGCTCTATGATCTAAAATCCAATTAACTCCTAGGATCAAATTATATGACCTTAGTGGTGTAGCATACAAATCTACTATTCTAGTGAATTTAGGCAACATGATCTTAGCTTCCAATAGACACTTGTCAACCTTAACCTTTGATTCATTCCCATCCTATACTGACCATGCATTTACATAATCCCATCTTTTATAGACAACTAATTAAGCAATCTAGGATCAATAAAATATTCAATATCCATATTTTCAATCAAAATAGAAACTATATAATCAAATAAAATACTTGTTAGTTCAATAGGAAAAGCTTGTAACATATCTTGATGATTATCAACAACTACATGAATCCTATGCTAAAAAGTTCTTTGTTGTGAAGCATAACCCTTATTCTTATTATCATATTTACCTTTAGTATAATTTCTAGCATAATGATCACCTCCATAAATGAAACATCCACTAGGTATTCCTATCCTATCTAATTATGGGTTTCCCTTGAAACCATTTCTAGGTTTTCTATTTCTTAAGCTACTATTGAACTTAGAATTTTGGTTTTTAACTAGTTGTTGGTTTCTCCACTCCTCTTCCAATTATTCTCTTTGAAATTCATTTTAGGACCTTCAAACTTATTCTTGAATTTATCTCTAACTTGAGCAAGATATTTTAGATCTTTATCCTACTTAACTTTTTTTTTACGACTTAATCCATGGTAGATGTCTTATGCACATCCACCTCACAACTAATTTGGGGTTTTAATCCTATAATGAGCTTATTGATTTGAAACCTCTCATTTGGATGATACTGAGGGACTTAATTTTAGATCTTAGTGAATTTATCCCACTATTAATTCATAGATAGGTTTATTTCCTTAAGGTTATAAAAATCCATCATCTTTTGATCAAAATATAGCTCAGGGAGCCATTGTGACCTTAAAAATGTTTCAAACTGATCCCAAGTGTTGGTGGTAGAGTCAAGGTTAATCTTGAGCTTCTTATTAACTAATCAAGTTATTTCTCCAACAAGATAATATACTCCCCAAATTTCTTTAGTTAGTTCAGATTAATTTTGAATCTTTAAATAATTATCCATCTCTATTAGCCATGCTTCAGCTCTAGCTCCCAAAATGGTTCCATCAAAGTTGGGTGGATTCACATTTCTTATATCCCATGAGAAATATACATCTACTCAAGCTCTCACATCTTGTCGCATCTCCTCATACCTCTACTCTTAAGGATTTTCCTACTTAACAAGATGTTCTTCAGGTTCTTCCTAAACATTTTCCTCAACATGCCAATGTATTTATTGTTTTAAGGCTATGATTTGGTCCCTAGTTTTGTGAATGGATACGAGAATATAATCAAAATTTAGAACTTGCTTAGTGATAAATTTATTTGGATCCACTAGAGTGTTAATTTTTTAAGTACCGTTGCCTATAGGTCTAGCATGTACTATTCTTTTTCTTTGTTAATAGGAAAATACATTTGCATTAGTGGACTCATTAAGTCCTAGAGTTTCAGCCTTAACTATTATACCAAAATGTAATAACCCCACTAGGTATTACTAAAATAATGTATTTTTTTTAAAATTTTACACAAATGCAATAAATATTTTATATCATGATGAAACTAATAATATAGTGATCTTTAACTAAATAAATTAGTTTTTAAACAACCATAAACAAGGTCAAGATCTAGTATATTTAGTTAATGATCATAATATCAATATCAAGTACAATTTTGATATAAAAACTAAAATTTAATGTATTTCATAAAATTATATTTAAACATTTAGCCGTGGATAATACAATGTTTTAGATTGAGGTAAAAGCAAGTTTTGAAGGGGCCCTGAAACCCTGTTACAAAGAAAGAAAGAAAGATCGTCCACGACCACAGGCAAAGCCTAAAAACTACTACAAGAAAGTAGCAAAAACAGGTTTTAAATGGACCTGAAACCACTAGAAAGACTTCTGGTCAAAACCCATATTAAACAGAGATCTGGTATCACCAAAGGCAAAGGATTACAGAAAGAAAACAAAAAATAGGACCAGTTACTAAACCAACCAGAAGAACCAAATTATTCATCCAGTTCCAATATCATTTTCATAGTTTCTTTTCCTTTCATAATAGTATCTTGGGCAGTGGTTGCCGCCTGCATAGCTCCTTTTTGTGTAACCTTCTTTCTAGAACTTTGTCTCATCCTTTTGCTGGGTCCCTCCAGGGTTTTGGTCTCCTCATTGGCTCTTTTACCTATATTGACAGCAGCAACACAAATATTAGACGTAACTTCCTCCATTTTCATTCTGTTGTCCTTAATAAGTTCCCAGAGGTTATTTTCATAGGCTTTGAGCTTGACTGGGATCTCCCTTATCTGATTTTCCATATTGTTTATTTTGTTCCAAACAGCTTTCAGGGAATCTTCCATAGTTTCCACTTTCCTCTTGAGATCCATAATCTCCCTACATGTCCAAGAATCAAATTGGGATGATGCCTCTACTTTACAATTAACCAAATCCATAGGTGTGTGTGTTTCATCATTCTATTTTTTCCCTCTCCATTCCTCAAAAATTTTATTGGGACTGTTCCTGGCTTCTTCAAAGATATCCTCTCGACTCTTTTGTTCCCGCTCTTTAATTCCAATTTGAATTTCCATATCCGTATCTTGATTAACATCCTGACCTGAAGTTTCCTTTTCATTCTTTGAAGTTGGGTCCTCAACAGGGTCATCCTGGACAAATTCATCCTTTGACACTTTTTGGTTTCCTCCGTATCTATAGTTCTATTTGCAGAATCCTCCTCTATATTGACATCATATTTTTCATTCTTCTCAGAACATTCTTCATCCTCATTAGAGTTTGTATCCCAGCTTTCAGTTCCTTCTTCTTCTTCCAAGTTTTCCTCCCTGGGGTTTTCAATTCTCTCCCGTTCCGTATCTTCTTCTACATTCTGCTTTTTAGCACTAGGGAACTTTATTTTGCCTTTCTTGTTTACACTTTCACTCTTTCTGTTCCTTGACACCTTAATTTTCCCCTATTTAGGTTGCTTTACCATTGCACTATTCTTGCAGTAGCCTTTGATAAGCAGACTAAGGCCTTCATGTAGGATAGGGCGCATTTCCTTTTTCCTATGAGAATATAAACTTTGGACCAAGGAGAAGCGAAGATAAAAGGGAAAAGACAAACTAACCTTATGCCTGAAATGGTTAAGGAAGATAAAATGGAACTTGTGCACGTGCTTGCTTCTTCCATCCAAGATGAAGTACTCCCTTATGCAGCTTAAGACATCCCTCCATATCCCTTTTATCTGATCCAATTCATAGAAATCCCCATTCTTGACCAGCTTCTGTTCTTCCTCATCCATTTTGGGGAACTTACAAAAGGCCTCATTCGAGATGCTTGTCTGCTTGGAAAATTTGAGTCCATCCATAGGCAACCCTGTAACCTCAGCTATAAAATCCTCTGTTAAGTTCACTATGATACCATGCAGGGTGACCCTTTCATTAGACCAATTTTTGAAAAAAACTATAGTGATATGCGGCTTTGATCCATAGAGTCTTTCCATGTAGCTCGCAACTTTTCCTTTCTGCAGAATTCTACAGACTTCTTGTTTCTCTCTCCATTCATCACAGCTCTTGGGTTCTTGTTTTTGGGGTTCTCCCTTCCTTTCACGTGCCATACTCATTTTCTTTGAATCCTAGTTGTTATGGTTTTTACACTGAACCCACCTACTACCAAATTGATTGGAAAGTCAGCTTTGTTTGTGCTTTTTCAGGATCTACGTCTCACTCTTGAGGGCCTTCCTCTTTAATGATTATTTTCCTTTCCTCGCGTTTCCACTCCTCCTACTCATTATATATTTATTACTCTCCAATCTTTCCTTCCTTTTCATGGATTGCATCATGAAGAATGAGCACCCTCAATTCCACATTCTTTTCTAATGTTTCATGCCACCTCACTGTTTGACCTTCCCAGACTGCACAATTAGCTAGCCAATCTGCAACACCATTGGCTTCACAAAAGGTGTGGGTTATAATCACTTCTTCAAATTTATTTAATAATGTTTTCATCTCCATTACCTTATCCTCTATGGTCCAAGACACAGTATTTCTACTATTAAGAATAATTATAATATTCAAAGAGTCCCCTTCAAGCCATAATTTGGGATATCTCGAGTCCACAGCTAATTTGAGGGTCTGAAGGGCAGCTGTAGCTTCGGCAATGTGGCGATTCGATTTACCAATGGGGATTGCAATAACATCAATTACCATTCCCATATCGTTTCTCAAGACTCCACCACAACTTGCATTCCCTGGGTTCCCTTTGGCAGCACCATCAAAGTTTCCTTTAATCCATCCTTGAGGAGGAACATTCCATGTTACTCCAAATCTGGGTTTATCAGGTTTACCAATAGGACTATCTGTCCTCAAGGGATTATCCACTTGGAGGGTAGAGCTTGGATTCTTTTGTAATAAAAAAATCTCCTTTAAATCTCTAATGATGTTCTGTCCTACCACCCATCCAGGAAGTTCTTTATTTCTAAAGATTCGGTTATTTCTTTCCTTCCATATTCCCCACCAAATATGAGGAAGAGTTATTTTCCATAAAAAAAGGACTTCGGGATTCTTTGAAGGGCAGTACCAGCTTTTGAGAGATAATTCCACATTTTTGTGGTGAATCCATGTAATGCCCCACAAATTGAGAATCTCCTTCCAAACAAGCTGAGTGAAGGAAAAATTCATGAACAGATGATCTCTATCCTCAAGGTCTTTTTTACAAAGAATACACCTATTTACAATATTAATTCCACGTTTTTGTAGATTATCCAAAGTTAATATTTTGTTTTGGAGAAGGGTCCAGAAAAAGAATTTGATTTTGGGGATGAGCCCCTTAATCCAAGCTCTCATCCATAACGGTTTGCTACCATTTCCCTTAGAGGAGAAAATGGACGAAACTTTAAACTGTCCACTTGGCTCATTGTGCCAAACAATTCTATCTTCTTGGTTAGGATATAGAGATATAGCATTTAGAGATAATTGAATATCCTTGAGATCTTGATCATAGTCGGTGAGGTTTACCCAAGAGTTGTTCTGCCAATATTGATTAACCATTATTCCCACTCTTTGCTTGCATCTATCTATCACATCTTTATCTTGGATTTCTTCTTGTAACGGTTTTCCTCTTAACCAAATATCTTACCAGAACTTCACCTTTTTACCATTGCCAACTTTCCATGAACTTCCTTCTTCTAAAACATGTTTTGTTCCCTGGACTGCCCCCCATATGGCAGAAGGATGAGAAATGTCCAGTATGGTAAAGAATTCAGGGAGTGACTTTGCCTTGAATAAGTACTTATGCTTCCAAATTTTACTCCATTCTTTATTTTCCTGACAAACCCTCGACCCCTATTTAGCTAAGAGGGATGTGTTCATACTTCTAATTTTCCTTATACCAAGTCCACCATCCCTGACAGGTTTGCAGATGTTATCCCATGCAATAAGAGGCATTCTCCTTTTCTCCTCAGTACCTGACCAAAGAAAGTTTCTCTGGATTTTTTCTATAGCTTTAGAAAATTTAGTGGGTATTTTGAAAAGACTCAAAGCATACGTAGGTATGCTTTGAAGACTTGCTTTGAGGAGTGTGAGCTTTCCACCTTGGCTTAGAAGACTACCTTTCCATCCCACCAATTTCTTGCTAAATTTATTAATAAGTCCTTCCCAAAAAGCTTCAGGAGCTTTCGACCCTAAAGGGAGACCAAGGTAAGTGTAAGGAAAAGAACCTATGAAGCATTCTAGGATTCTTGCTATTTTGTTCTATCTATAGACTGGGGTATTGATAAAGAATACCATGCTTTTGTTCCAGTTAATCAGCTGTCCAGAGGTAGAGGAATACAGATTTATAGCTTCCTTTAGAGTTCTAGCTTCTATGACTTCAGACTGTCCCATGATAATAGTATCATCCACAAATTGACCATGGGAGCATATTAAAGGATGCAAAGAGGGTTTCAGACCTTTAAATAATCCTCTAAAAACTAGGTCCCAAAGGTATTGCCCCATACTATTGGCCATGATAATAAATAGAATAGGGGAGATAGGGTCCCCATGTCTTAATCCCCTAGATGGATTGAAAAAATGAGACGAACTCCCATTTACCAACATAGCTATAGAAGTAGTAGTTATCAACTTCTTGATTATATCAACCACTCTTTGTTCAAAGCCAAAGGCAATAAGGCTTTTTGAAAGGAATAGCCAATCCACCCTGTCATATGCTTTAGCTATATCCACTTTCATTAGGAACCCCTCTGTGTTAGTGCTGAATAGTGAATGAATATTCTCATGCGCCGTTATAACTGAGTTAAGGATTTGTCTACCTGGAATGAATCCATTTTTTTGATCAGCTATTAACGAAGGGATCACTTGAATTAGTCTGGTCGTTAGAACTTTGGAAATTATCTTATAGAAAGAGTTGCACAAACTAATCGGTCTGAACTGATCAGGGCATTCTACTCCAGCCTTCTTCAGAATAAAGCATAGAAAAGTGGCATTAACTTCCTTCAACATCTATTTTACTCCAAAGAACTCCTTCACCACATTGCTGACATCCTTACCTATAAGTTTCTAGAGCTTTTGAAAAAAAAACATGGGAAAAGCATCTGGTCCAGGTGCTTTTTCTCCTCCTAAGGATCTAACAGCTTTGAAGATTTCCTCCTCCTTAGGTATAGAACATAACATATTATTCTGCTCCTTCGAGATTAATGGAGGAATCACTCGTAGGATATCAGCTTGACTTTTCAAGTTAATGTTTCTATCAGCCTTCATTAGGGAAGATAAAAATGAGATCAATTCCTCCTTTATTTCCTTTTCCTCTATTATCTTCTGATCTCCTTTTATCAAATGATGAATATGTGTTTTCGCTCTGTGTTTCAAAGTGGAGAGATGGAAAAAATTAGTATTTTTATCTTCTTCTTTCAACCATTGCACCCTTGATCTTTATCTCCAAAAGGTTTCCTCCTTTGTTATAATGTCTTGATATTGTACCAATTATTCACTTTCTTCTCTATGGGATTCTGAGGTATATCCATTTTGCGGGATTTTTTCTTGAATTCTACTGATATTCTCCTTGATGGTCTTATTTTTCTCAAAAATATTTCCAAAGCAGTCCTTATTCCATTTCTTAACTTCCTTTTTAACATTTTTGAGTTTGGAGGCAACTCTGAAGAGTGTTATTCCCTCAATAGGAATATTCCACCACTCCTTTATTTTGCTTTCGAACTGTGGATGCTGCAACCACATCTTTTCAAATCTGAACAGGTGATTCTTTTTTTGATTCAATTTGACCACTGTGAGAATAAGAGGGAAATGATCCAAGCCTATTCTATGGCATGCTTCCAGCTTACAAGTATAGTCTTTTATCCAGTCTGGGGAAATGAGAGCCCTATCAAGCTTGGCCTGTATACATTCCTTGTCCAGTCTCTTATTGCTCCAAGTATACTGAATTCCTTGTAGCTCCACATCCATTAAACCTTCTTTACTTATAAACTCCATGAGATCAAATCTCCCTTCCATTTGAATAGTGTTACCACCCATCTTCTCATAATCATAGAGAGGAACATTAAAGTCTCCCATTATAATCCATCGCCCACAGTAATCTTTGCTTCTAAGTTTTGAGAGAGATTCCCATACCTTCTTCCTTTCGTTCCTAGCATTGGGAGCGTAGATATTTACAACATACCATCTTTCCTTTTGGTCAACCTGAGTTAAATTGACAACCAAATTTTTTTCACTTTCCATCAAAATAGAACCAGCAAATTGATTTTTTTTCCATAATATCACGGTTCCTCCCGAGGCACCTTCAGAGCTACTGGCCTTAATGGTGTAATATTTAAAGTCTTTGATCTGCTCTACTTTCTCTTTACTCATTTTAGTTTCTTGAAGCAGAAGGAGGTCTGGCTTTTTCTCTCTGACAAAATTCCTAACTAAATCTACTTTATAAATGCTATTTAGCCCCCTAATATTCCAACTAAGAATCCTCATTTATTTTTATTGATTTGGAGACATTGCTGCAGAGTAGTCTGCTTTCCATCTACTATATTGTGCTTACTTTCCAATTCTCTATTCTTCTTTGCAAATTTTTTCCCAGGTTTATCTGGAGATCCTACATCTGGTTTAAATTTGGCTTGCTTTTCAGATCCTTTTCCTTCTTTACTCCTTAGAGGATTATTTACTTTCGCACCGCCATTTATTGTCTTAATGTGATTAGTATTGTTCTTTTTCTCTCCTTTAATCTTTTGGTTTTTAGAGTTTTTTCCAACCTCTTTCATTTCTTCTGTCTTTAGGGCCTCTTTCGCAGGAGTGTTATTTTCAACCGTTGATACCTCCTACTTTTCCCTTATCTGAACTTCACACAAATCTCCCTCTCCTTCTTCTATATTGTTTCCCCCATTAGGTAATACTTCTCCTTCCTCTAATTCTTCATTATCCTTTACCTTAGAAACTTGTTTTTCTATACTTTGGGTGTTCTGGTTTTGGAAATTAGCCTCTTCTTCTGTTAGAAAATCTGATTTTTTGTCCTCTGATCCCTTCCCCTTCTCTTCCATCAGGGGACTAAATTTTTTTAATGGGGGATCTATTGTTCCTACTGAATTAGGGTTGCCCTCTTCTTTTGTTGCAGAGATTTTAACCTTATCTGTGTGTTGGTCAACTAAGGCATCTTGAGTCTTCCTTATCTTTTGAAAGTCTTCTTTTACCTTCCATATTTTCTTTTGTTGAATCTTTATATTTCTCCCTTCCTAAAAATTTCTTGAAAAGGGTCTACCCCAGTTGGGGCAATTCTTAGCCCAATGCCCTTGCTTTTTGCATGCATAACAAGAATTTGGTAGATCGTCGAAGACAATTTCTTGGGTTTTCTTACCAAGCTTAGAGATTAATTCCACTTTTTTGGGGAGATGGTTAAGTTCTGCCACTTTAACATAAATTTTGGTGCTTTGGAGTTTTGTTCTTGAAGTCGTGGCATTATCCACAGCCACTAACTCACCAAATGAACTAGTTATTCCATTGAAGATGTCCTCATGCCAGAATTCCAATGGAAGCTCAGGTAGTCTAGCCCAAATAGGGGTTGTTAAGAAAAATGAGTCTGATAAATCCATTTTTGGTTCCCATTTCTTGATTGTAAGAGTGCTTTTTCCAAAGGACCAGGGTCCTTCACTCAGAATCTTATACAAATCTTCTTTACAATTAAAGATAAAAGAGAAAAAACCATTCACCATTGGTGTAATGTCTACTTCTCCACGTATAGCCCATTTCTTTTTGATCATAGACCTGAGTGAATCTATATTTGGTCTTTCTCCTAGAAACTTTCCAACTAGGGTGAGATCCATTGATGATACAGAGAAATCAAGTAAAGGGTCTGGGATGAAAATTTGAAACTCACCTTTCTCCCAACATGATTTAGATGTTATCAGTGGGAAGAGGGATTTCCCTATCAGCTTTTTCCCAAACAACGATGACCAGGTCCTTTGTTCAGGGGCCCCTATCTGTCTTTCATAGTTCTTTTCTATTTTATAATCGGATTTGTCTTTCACTTTCTCTGTGGATTGTTCTAACGCATTTTTCAATGGTGAATCTTCGGTTCCATTATAGGACTCAAAAATAGCTGAAAGCCTTTTTGTGTCTATGTCGGTTAGTAAACCTGACTCTCCACATTTTCCTCTTTCCTCTGTTGTACCCCCAGGATCTGTTCCTCCTGCCAAATTCTCCCTGTTTCTTTTCCCGCTCATCCCGAATTCAAAAATTTTTAGGAGCGAGATTGCCTTATACTATGGATAATATAATGTTACATACAAATACTATAATAGTAAAATATATCAAAATAGTAATTTTTTAAAATAATATGTGTCTTAATAATAATGTAAAATGATAAAATGCTCCATGGAGCATACGAGTCTCATGAAACTCAAATCATCCATTCATGAGTGTATATTCACTAGTGAAGTATTATTGAGGGGAGGGAGATCATCATCTAAGTGCTTTTCCACACCAATTAGGGACCTTCAATCCCCCATACAATCTCTCAACAAGGGAGTGGCTCTCCCTTCATGGATAAATAGATAATGATGGTGTTGGAATCAATATTGACAACTAAAAATCATGTGTTATAAGATAGCTATTACATGCACTATATCATAAATAAACCCATTCTTACATGATATCATACAAAACATGTAAACTAAATCAAATAGATAAAATGTCAATGTTTAACCATAAACAATACTTTGGCCATACTTTTCTTATGATTATCTGATCATGAGGATCAATCAATTTTATACACACCACTCAATCAAATTACACCTTATCTACATATTAGTGACACTAATTAAGTGGAATCTATATCACTTACTTATTTAGGCTCATTTATGTGAGATTGGTTCGTATATTAAAAAATATTAAAACCAAGAGGTTTCAAAAATGATTTTTTCCTTACTAGCAACATATTATGTGCTAATATAAGAAAGTCTCTAATACTAGAATTTATTCCATCAAATTCAACATAATATTTCCAAACATTTAGTTTATTTGAAGTACTTTTTATTAGATAGGGTAAATAAAGAATGTTTTACAAGGATCCTAAAAAAACTAGTCCAAAAAAAGTAACACTTAATGAAAGATAAGTCAAAGGTTGGCTATAATTTAGAGAAGGCCTTCAGCCAATTTAGAATAGAGAAATAACCAAAAATAAAAACATGAAAATAATGATAACCAAAACATAAAATGACCATAAACAAATCCTTCATTAGAACTAGATAGTTCCATAGAGCTAGTCTAATCTTGTGTAGCCTCCTTCTCCATCTCTTGATTGGTTTCCTTTATCAATACCTTATCAATTCTACCTCTAGTGCATTTTGAAGGGCCTTTAGTAGAGATGTGGATGCTCTTTTCCTAAATTGATATTGGGATCCCTTTAGGATGAGAAGTGATCTAGGTGTTGGGAGTCTTCTCAAAAATGACATTAGTTCATTCATCTTTTTTAGTGGGCTTTCTTGCATCTTTAGCCCCATATCCAATTCATTATTGAGTTTTGTAGTTGTCACTTTCAAATGATTCTAGTAAACAATAAGATTTGACATGGACATACAAAAAAATTCAAGCTTGGCCAAAATAATTTCAAGTTCTCTATTGTGTTGGATTATAAAGTCCTCTAGGGAGAGGGTTAGGGTACCCTTATGAATGGTTGTCTCCTTGGCAAGGGTGGAGCTAGTTTTTCATTCTTTGGTAGAGGATGATGAAAGGGTTAGTAGGTATTTAATGGGTGTATGGTCCAAGATGGTTAAGGGGGTGAAATAATAGGGTAGGGGAAAAATACTCATTTTTAGGGGGGAACATGGGCATAAACAAGAAGGTATTCAATAAGGGAGATGGTTTTACTTGTTAGAGGCTTGCCTTATTGAACCAATAGATATATCAAATCATGGTGAATTAAGTCATTTTTGTTACTCATTTGGTAATCTAGGGTTTTGATTTCTAGGTATTTAATAAAATAGAAAGACAAACTTATTTTATAACCTTTGAAATTGTTGAGAATGAAGTGGTAAGAGAAAATCATAGTGAACTTACCTTTCAATTTGAGATATTTCATTAATTGTACAGAAATCTTTGGTCATTGCTTGGTAAGGTTAAGTTTGGGGAAACCATTTTTGTTTGTATTAATATATTCATTAGTTTTGAATAATTTATGAATTAATTCAATTTTATATCTATTTTTTAAAAGGATTTCATCCTATTACAGGGCATTCCTATCACCTCACCAATGCTTCCCTTTGAGACAATTATTCTTAGTCACCTCATTTTGATTTTTCTCTTATTCCAGGCAAGAATGAAATCCTTTGAGAGTTTTTCATCATGTCCTATAATTCATTTCATGAATGATGATAGACCTCCTTTATGAATTTTAGTCCACACTTTCTTGTAAATATGGATTTTTGAGCATGAGAGTAGTTCAAGATAGTCTTTGTCACCCCCATGATTAGATTGTTACAATAATTTTTACCCATTAACTTAGACTCTATATTTTTATTTTTGGAGAATTTGAACCAATTGATACTACCAATGGAGTTAATTGTGAATTTGGGTTGAGAATCATTATTCAACTAATTCCACACACTCTTCATTAATGTTACCTTCAGGTCATGCCTTACCAACTCATTTTGATGATTGATTGCAATAATTATTAACAGTGTTTAGGATTTGGTTTGGGATTTGATTAGGGATATCCCATGTAACTCACCTTTCAACATTCACTAGAAAATTGGCAAGGTTATCATCCATAGAGTTTCCCTCCTAGTAAATTATATAAGAGAAAATTGCTCAAACAAGTAGAAAAGGCTACATGCATCATCAAGAAATTATTTGATGGAATGAGATAGGGTTAATTTGATTTCAAGATCTTCAAACATATTAAGGGAGTCACTTTCAATAAAAAAATTGGGGATGAATAGTTAGGATGTGAGATGAATGACCTAAAAGGTAGGTGTGACCTTGGGATCATGGTTAGTTTTATGTCCCAAGGGACCCACACAAACAAAAAACACCAATCCATCATGATCCCAAATCATGCCTCCCCCCCATTCCAAACCTAGATTACCTTTTTATGTACTATTGAAATTTATCTTGAACCATCTAGGAAGGGGACTAGACCACTTGGTAGCTTGGTAGGCTGCCATATAAAGTGGTGTTTCCACCACTTTAGAAAGGTTACACAAGATATATAATATCAGTTATATAAACATATTTTGAAACACTCATACCTTTAATGTAAAATAAATCATCATACTTTAAGTAAAAGTATTTACATACAATTAGCTCATTCTACAATCACTTTATTTCCATAACCAAAAGTACATCAACAAACTATTTATATACTAACTAGTATTAATATGATTTGAATTTATTCACAACTACTACATATTTATAAATTCTTTCAAACCATTAAACATACATCTAAATTTAGCCTTGATATTTCAAGTAAAAAATAAACCCATATATCTATCTTATATCAAGTAAGTTTTTAAGCATTGAACATAATATGTATATCTATATATGGTATGCATGATTTATATTTATATTCAATAAACAAATCATAGTATCACATATATTTATTTATATAATAAATCACTATGTTAAATTATATATTGTAATTAATCTAAAACCAATACACATACATATGTACACATGTGTGCACATACACAAACACACACACACACACACACACACACACACACACACACACACAACATACTCTAAATAGACAAGAATTCTATCTATTTTCTAAGAGTATCATGTATATTTGTAGATGTATAATCCAAATTATAATTTTATTTAATTCCTCTTAATTACAAGTAAACACTAAACTATGGTGTTTAGATTGTCTTGTATTCTTTATCCTTCAGATAC
Source organism: Torreya grandis (assembly GCA_037957365.1). NCBI lineage: Eukaryota > Viridiplantae > Streptophyta > Pinopsida > Cupressales > Taxaceae > Torreya > Torreya grandis. The sequence continues at coordinate 5,803 of JARHVA010009549.1, read as the reverse complement.
CATAATTTGAGTATCAATGGCTTGATTTGAACATAGTCTTACTATACCCAACTACATATATAAAACATATCTAAAGATATGAAAGGATTTATATAATCATACTCCTATTGGTTATCATAATTCATTTCATGTCACAAGCATATTAGTATTTAGAAGGCTTACTCAACCATATAATATTTAAAAGGAACTCTATCCTTCAACATATTCATAGAAAATGAAACACAAAAATGTAACCACAATGAATAACCATTGAATCATACAATTACCTACTTAAGGTTATACATAATATAATCATAATGATACATATAAATAGATAGCAATAAATTTGGGAATTACACACACACACACATAGACACACACACACACAATGATATATACATATATTTAGGTCCTCAAATACTTTTTCGAAGACCTATAGATTTTATGTATAAGCCCATGTATATTTATACATTTTTAGGAATTGAACATAAAAAGAACCCAATCATTAAAAATTTATTCTACACAGAACATAAATTTATTTCTAATGAAGTGACTTAAGAGAAAACACCAAACATAGCTAGGGTTTTGAATTATTTTTTCACTAATGATTTTTCATTTCATCTCAATTTTCATACTGTGTCATGCCCTAATTCAGGTTACTAACCTTGACCTAATTTCATAAATAAAACAACCCATAATATTTTATATATTGAAATAAATTATTCCATATTCAAGTATAAAAATTGAGCCTAAACCTAAACCTAAACCAAATTTAATTTTAAACTCAAACTATTTAATCCATTAATTCCTAAATTTACCCTAAATATATTTGGCAAGGTTTTCAATCTCTTAAATCTTTTCTAGTTATGTCTACTAAGCTCAAACAATATTTTCATTTTCCATTAACCCATCTATAATAGACAAAATTTCTACATTATAGTTATAAAATTTATATTTTTAGATAATGTAGTATATAATATTTTCAAAGAGTCATTTTGAACTTGGGTTCTAGAATCATATACTTGTCTTTAGGGATGGCTGAGCCATCCACAATGCCTAGTATATAACCCTAGTTTTCTTCCCTAATTTAAAACAATGAAAAGCAAAAACCTATTCAAAACATTTTACCACTTTTAGTTGATTTTATTCATACATTATAACTTAAGAATTTCATCAATGGAGCAACCTGGTAAAGAAGTCACAAATCTACCAAAACCAAATTGCTCCTTTCCAAATTGACTCAAACCCATTCTTCTTTCTCTTTCTTTTTCCTCATTTATCTTGATTTTACTCTACAAGAATTTCTTCTTCCATATTATCTTCTTGCATGCTACTTTCATGATAACTGAACTATCAATATCTCCACCAAAAATCCATGTGGTAATAATGAACTCTATGAATAATTCGATGCATGTAAACCAACTATTATAATACTAGCAATCATTTCATGTTTTTACCATGAAAATATAAAATGAAGTCTACATTTTGAATAATAGATCGATCAACATATTGTCAACACCAAAATAAATCCTAATTCATGAACCTTTCCCATATGATAATAATCTTTTAAGCCTAATGAACTTTAATAATGATTTCATATTAATCAATTAAACATTGTAACTCCAAATAATATTGACTTATCACCAATAATCATTAAAAAATATAACTATTATCCTTAACTTATAATTCTATTAGTGTCTAATTAACAATCAACTAACACACCAAGATGACCAGACTAATTTATAATCAGCTAACATATAAAGTAAACAAGTTCCCAATTTAACACTTATTTTGCTTAACTTAATAATAATAGTGATTATCTAACTCAAAATAGTTAAGTTTCTCTTATAGATAGCAATGTGTTAATTATAAAAAAGGCATTGATATTTTAAAAAGATAATAGATTTATACTTGTATCACAATAAAGACATTCATGGATTCCAAGTAAACATTATGGAAACATCATCAAATGAAATAAGCCAAGTAATATCACATATAAGAGTCTAAATATTACACCTACAAGAACATAGACAAATCGACATGAGAATAAACCATTTTTAAATGTAGATAACATATTAGACACCAAAATCATATTAGAAACCATTTAAATCAATCAATGATGAAAATTTTATTATATTATTTGTGGGTGTATTTAGGGTTCTTAGTTTCCATTCTATCATCCCCCAATACATATATGTAATGCACCCTCTCAAATGATGCTCTCCCTCCATCAATGTTTTAGGGATGGATATATCCTACATCCACCACAAAATAATAAAGTTAGTTATCCTAAATCAATATAAAATCCATAATATACTATTGTAATGAACTAAATAAACATGATCATCATGTACATGACATAAAAGTACAACTAACTCAACTAGTTAATGATCATGTAAATAAGATACATATAATTGTTCATACATTAGTATATAAAATTAAAACTAACCATAAAAACAATTAGCTAAATAATAGCCATAAAATCCACTAATTAGTAGGTTATTAAGTCTAGAGAGGAATTGAAATGTAACATTTAGCCTACAAGTTATGAGCATGTTATAGCTCACCATGCAATTTTGAATCACATACATCATTAATTTTGGATAAACCATTGGGATAATCAATTATAATATTGCATGTAATGGAAATTCTACTTAAATATGGGTTTGTACCCTATTTTAACATTTTCACTTAGCACATATGATACCTTAGGATGGATATAAGTGTTTTTTTCATGTTGAGACATTAATTTTTTAATTTTTTGTGGTTTGAGACATCCTTATTTTATCAAACATATTTTGGTCTCATAATGTACACTATCTCTACCCCTTATTATAATTATCTTTCTGCGTTAACCTAGATTAAATGTCAAGACACTCTTAAATCTGTGCTCACCTTGAAAATAGCTAAAGGTATAAAATTAAAGAAATATATTTGGTATTGGTTTAATGAGCCACACATAAAATTTGTTTAATGTAACAATATAATATCACATTTTGTACCTATTCCATGTTAAGGCCTCTGATCACCATAATGTCATTTATATTGGTTTGAATGTCTATCCATTATTTGTTGATCTCCTTGACTACATATCTTGTGGAATTTACCTATCACCTAAAAATATTTTTTATTGTGGGTGGAAGAATATCACACACACACACACACACACACACACACACACACACACACACACACACACACACACACACACACACACACACACACACACACACACACACACACAACTCTAAATAGACAAGAGTTCTCTCTATTTTTTAAGAGTATCATGTATATTTATAGATGTATAATCAAAATTACAGTTTTATTTAATTCCTCTTAATTACAAGTAAACACTAAACTATGGTGTTTAGATTGTCTTGTATTCTTTATCCTTTAGATACCATAATTTGAATATAAATGGATTGATTTGCACATAGTCTTACTATACCCAACTACATATATAATACATATCTAAACATATGAAAGGATTTATATAATCATACTCCAATTGGTTATCATAATTCATTTCATGTCACAAACATAATAGTATTTAGAAGGTTTACTCAACCATATAATATTTACAAGGAACTCTATCCTTCAACATATTCATACAAAATGAAACACTAAAATGTAACCACAATGAATAACCATTCAATCATACAATTACCTACTTAAGGTTATACATAATATAATCATAATGCTACATATAAATAGATAGCGATAAGTTTGGGAATTACACACACACACACACACATTGATATATACATATATTTAGGTCCTCACATATTTTTTCCAAGACCTATAGATTTTATGTATATGCCCATGTATATTTATACATTTTTAGGAATTGAACTTCATAAAAAGAATCCAATCATTCAAAATTTATTCTACACAGAACATAAATTTCTTTCTACTGAAGTGACTTAAGAGAAAACACCAAACCTAGATAGGGTTTTGAATTATTTTCTTCACTAATTATTTTTCATTTCATCTCAATTTTCATATTGTGTCATGCCCTAATTGAAGTTACTAACCCTGACCTAATTTCATAAATAAAACAACCCATAATATTTTATATATTAAAATAAATTATTCCATATTCAAGTATAAAAATTGAGCCTAAACCTAAACCAAATTTAATTTTAAACTCAAACTATTTAATCCACTAATTCCTAAATTTACCCTAAATATATTTGGCAAGGTTTTCAATCTCTTGAATCTTTTCTAGTTATGTCTACTAAGCTCAAACAATATTTTCATTTTCCATTAACCCATCTATAATAGACAAAATTTCTACATTATAGTTATAAAATTTATATTTTTAGAGAATGTAGTATATAATATTTTCAAAAGAGTCATTTTGAACATGGGTTCTAGAGTCATATACATGGCTTTAGGGATGGCTAAGCCATTCACAATGCCTAGTATATAACCCTAGTTTTTTACCTAAATTAAAACAATGAAAATCAAAAACCTATTCAAAACTTTTTACCACTTTTTGTTGATTTTATTCATACATTATAACTTAATAAATTAATCAATGGAGCAACCTAGTAAAGAAGTCACAAATCTACCAACACCAAATTGCTCCTTTCCAAACTAACTCAAACCCATTCTTCTTTCTCTTTATTTTTCCTCCTTTATCTTGATTTTCCTCTACAAAAATTTCTTCTTCCATATTATATTCTTTCATGCCACTTTCATGCTAACTGAACTGCCAATATCTCCACCAAAAATCCATGTGGTAATAATGAACTCTATGAATAAGTCGATGCATGTAAACCAACTATTATAATACTAGAAATCATTTCATGTTTCTTCCATGAAAATATAAAATGAAGTCTACATTTTGAAAAATAGATCGATCAACATATTGTCAACACCAAAATAAATCCTAATTCACGAACCTTTCCCACATGATAATAATCTTATAAGCCTAATGAACTTTAATAATGATTTAATAATAATCAATTAAACATTGTAACTAAAAATAATATTGATTTATCACAAATAATCATTAAAAATATAACTATTATCATTAACTTATATTTCTATTAGTGTCTAATTAATAATCAACTAACACACCAAGATGACTAGACTAATTTACAATCAGCTAACATATAAAGTAAACAAGTTCCCAATTTAACGCTTATTTTGCTTAACTTAATAATAATAGCGATTATCTAACTCAAAATAGTTAAGTTTCCCTTTTAGATAACAATGTGTTAGTTATAAACAAGGCACTGATATTTTTAAAAGATAATAGATTTATACTTGTATCACAACAAAGACATTCATGGATTCCAAGTAAACATTATGGAAACATCATCAAATGAAATAAGGCAAGTAATATGACATATAAGAGTCTAAATATTACACCTGCAAGAACATAGACAAATCAACATGAGAATCAACAATTTTCAAATGTAGATAACATAATAGAAACCAAAATCATACTAGAAACCATTTAAATCAAACAATGATTAAAAATATATTATATTATTTGTTGGTGTATGTAGGGTTCTTTGTTTCCATTCTATCATCCCACAACACATATATGTAATCCACCCTCTCAGATGATGCTCTCCCTCCACCAATTTTTTAGTGATGGATATATCCTACATCCACCAAAAAATAATAAAGGTACTTATCCTAAATCAATATAAAATCCATAATATACTATTGTAATGAACTAAATAAATATGATCATGATGTACATAACATAAAATTACAACTAACTCAACTAGTTAATGATCAGGTAAATAAGATACATATAATTGTTCATACATTAGTATATAAAATAAAAATTAACCATAAAAATAAT
>JARHVA010009548.1:172500-298785 GCA_037957365.1 Torreya grandis | reverse complement strand
TCTATAAGGGTTTAATAAGGTTTTTAACTTATTTCCACTCTTAAGGTTGGTTCATAAATATTTGACATCAAACCTATCAAAAAATTCCACAAATTAATAATTTAATACATTTTATAACATCCTTGAACTCCTTTGGTCTCCATGAAAACCCTCCAAAAAGATGTAAGCATATGAAACTAGGATATTGAGCTTATTTTCCTCTTTTTTGCATTCTTGGACTATCTAATGGTTAAAAATATCTTTCCTATAGGATATTATACATATAAAATATCAAAAATGTCTATTTAAACCTCATTAACATGATCCCACAATTTAGAACACTCTCCAAAATCTAGAAGTCATGGTGGACCCCCAATTGACCTTAGGCTTGACCCTTACTTAACAAGCTTGATTGCACCTTAGGGATAAAAATTACCATTGATGGTTTTATTTGCCTCTTTATATATCAAACACACCTTTATTTATAAAAATATTCCAATAAGGTATAAATAATACTTAGGTCTATATGTGTGAGTGACTCTTCATTTGGGCATTAGACCTCACCATGCCCACTAGACTTGTCTACATATTTGATGATCTAGGATCCTCTGTCTAGTTTCACCATATATTTCAAGGTTAATCATGGGTTTTTTGATGTAATTAATCTTACTCAATATGTTTTAAAATTTCAACCATCTCCTAAAGAGTCCTTTTGTCAACTTTTCCCAAAACTGCTAATTAGTGCACCTTGGGAAGTGCCCTCTATCTCAGATAAAATATAGCTAAATTCAACTATTTTTTACATAATGGTGGATAATATATAGAATTAATAAATTATAAAATATTACATCTATAAAATTTTGTCCCTTTTTATTAAGTCTAGACCTTCCAACTTCAATAAAGACTCAAAACAAACTTGTGTAGAATGGATTGTGCAAGGTTCCTTGGTGTATACCATGTTTTGCTTATCTGAGCCACTTCCTTTATTACATATCCATTGGAAAAAAAATATGAATTTTTTCATTACCATGATATATTTGTTTCATTATTCATTATTACACTCTAACCCCTCAAGCACATTCCATACTCATGACTTCACAAGATTGAGTTTCTTATTCCTGACTATGTTTGTTATGATAGTAACCCATGCTAGGTGTTTTACATGATAGTTAGTAATTAGAGACAAAGTATGATTCTCAATAAATATTTACAAGAAAAATTCCATCAAGTTACTTTCTTTACATCATAATGTGTGTTTTGAAAAATTTTAACACTAGTCAAGACTAGTTGATTGAATACCTTGCTGGTGTATTTCTTATTTTATGCTCAAAATGGCTCATGTATGTGTTAATAGTTCATTTATACCTTATTTTTGATATTTAAATACTTTAATTGAAAATTTTTAAGGTCAAAAAACTAATTTTTGGACCAATTTATTCACTTTTATGGTTTATTCACATCAAGAACACTATCCCTCTGTTTCACTATTGTGACAGTCGTCTATAATGATTGTAGGTGCTATCTAGGGTCCTAAGGAATATGTTTCATCATGTTAAGTGTTTATGGAGTCATAATGGATTTTAGGAAGGTAATTTTAGGGTTTTTTTCTCATTTAAACTCTCTTTTATCCCTTCACATGCACCTTATCTCATAAATGAGCCCTCCATTACTCTAACTAAGACACCTGCTTGAACTGACCCCTATAGGTTCTCATGGGTTTGGAAGATAATCATTTATTCTCATTAATATGATTGAAAACTTGATAAATATTATAATCATCCTTTAAAACCATGAAAATAACCTAATATTCATGTACACAAGAAAGGAAACTCTTTCAAACTTGAAACTCCATATTGGCTATAAATTCATCTTTTCATGCCTATGTATAGATAGGGTGTGCATATGAGGGTTTAGAACATTATTTATGAGATTTTTTTAAGGTTATATTAAGTCAAAAATTTCCCTTTAATATATTTAAAACCCTCAAATAATGAATACAAATTTCACTTTTCAACCTTGATGATGAAACGTCTCTTCATAGCTCAAAACTATAGGTAATCACTTTCTGAGAATAGTGGTTCACAAAGCATCTTCAGAACTTCATAGTAAGAAATACAAAAGGAATAATCACCTAATTATTTATTAAATGTTTGATCCTATTATATATTAAAAATAAAGGTCATTTATAAGTTTCAAAACTATTTACAATAACGTAAAAAGATATTCATAGAATGGCCTGAATCTTTATTTTCCCTTTTTAGGAACTGTGGGCTTGAAAATAATCATATCATATTTTAAAGTATTTACCACCTCAATATTACAAATTTACCCCTCAAATTATTGTTATATTCCCTTATTAACACCTTAGTAATCCAATAAATGGTTCATCATGCTTCACTTTTCCCATATCATCCTTAGCTTACTGTCAAAAACCACCTATAGGTGGCCCTTTTCTATATAGGTAATAAGTATGATATTGTAGGGAATATGCATGTTTTATATCCCATGGTTATTATATTAATCACCAAATTCATCTTCATAATTAAAAACATCTATAACAACATTTAATGCCTTCCTCTTAACATGAAAACTTCCTTCATGGCACATGTGGGTGCATGTTTACTCATATATGCAAGAATTGAAAGGGAGTATGGGTAGTATGTAGGATCCTCATACTTGTGATCAGTTGTGGAAATTTTTCAAGTTCTCAATTTTTTTTATCTCTAAAATAACTAAAAACTATATCAAAAATCTCCCTTTAACATGACATATTCAATAGATCACTTGTAGATGTTCATTAATGGTAGATTATGTACAAATGTTGCTCATGACTGCGAGCTCATGGAAATATGCCTTAGAATATGAGATTTGGAGGTTAATGGAAATAAAATCACATTAAAAACATGATACAGGACCTATTCTAACTCTTTAAAACCATGATTAAGCATGAAAATCTAAAAAAGGTTGAAACACTACCTAAAACATACTAAGGTGTATTCTCCTACAAATTAAGATGATTTGCAAATAAAAGAATCATGAGATGTGAAAAAAATCATATGGGGGATTATAGAAGATACTAAACATCCTCTTGAAACCAATATCAGTATCTAGTTTGTACATACTTGCTCAGACTAATGAAAAACCTATAGGGTACATAGATTAGTAAGAAGATTTGAAAGGTCAATTTATTATGAATGGTTCATGTACCTCAGACCACAATTCCTATGAAAATAAATATCAAATGTAATATTTTTGAGTGTATAATACACACTCAAGATCATTTTGCCTAAAATCTCACATGCTGACCATACTGAGCAAAAACCTAAAGGTCACTTCTACTTGCCAAGAAGGGTGAAAAGAGAGTAGAATGGTTTTGAGAAAGAAATGGCACTTACAAATTAAAAAACATTAAAATAATATTTTTTAAGTTGAAGAGGCATTTTGTGATCTTTTCCCATGTGGTACACTTCCCAAGGAGCCATACAAATGCTAAAATCTCCTTTCTCCCAAGAAAATTACCCTTTTAACTAAATAACCTACCAATTTTTAGTTATGTCAGTTATTTAAGACCTATAAGGACAAATGGATGTGACATCACATTTTTAAACCTTTACACTTCCCAAAAAACTTGTATAACTCATTAAATGCATATTTTTGACCCCTAAAATGACTTAAAAGGACATGTTGTCTAATGAAAAATGTGACCAAGGCTAATATATCATTGAATAACATTAAATTCCCTATGATATACCTTATGACCAAATATTAAACCCATAAAACACTTAAAATTTAATTTTTTACTAGGGGTTCCCTAATTTGACCAAAATTTAAATTTGGTCAATAAAACCCTTTTAGGTTTTGGAAGTAATCAATCTTATAGTGTATTGCCTTGCTTTTCCACTAGCACTAGCTCTCTTCCATAATGTTTTCCATATGTCATTTCTTAAAAAATATGTTGCTAATCCTTATCATTTATTGGATTGGTATGCTTATATGTTCTAGATCCGAGGGTGGTTATAGTAGAACTAGCCAGAATAATTGACATTCACAAACTTAGTTTTCATAATAGAGAGGTATCATAGTGTAAGGTCTAGTGGGACCGATATTCTGATAATAGTGCCACTTGAGAAGACTATTATGAGTTTTATAGGTTGTTTCCACATTTATTTTTTTATAATTTAATGATGTTATTTGATTTTATACTATATACTATTTAATTTTAGAACTATTATTTGAAATAAGTGTCATTAGGATGATGACTAGTTTTAGGGGGAAGGATGTCATGTCCCAATTTCCTCATTAAACTTGATTATCTCATTAAACTAAAATTAATGTGATTAATTTATTCTTGCAAGATTTTTTTTTTCATTTATGCTGATGTATGGATAAACATATAATGATTATTGCATGACTCATCACTAATTGGTTAGTTGTACATAAGTATCATATGTATATTGATCACATATATTCAATACTATTATGATTTACCATCAGTCTATTAGTTACTACTGATATAGGCTAACTACCATTTATGTTTGTTGACATGGATGCAGGAGATAGTCCATCCTCCAAATATATATGGGGGGAGAGTATCATCAGAGAGGGCGCAACATAGGACTATGTTGGGGGTAGAGAGATTAAACATGAAACCCTTCCCACACCATGTAGTAAAGTTAAAATTCATGTTTCTTATAAGTTGATGGTTACATGTTTTCTCTAATCTAAGTGCATTTATTTGTTTCATGGTTCATAATGTTGATTAGTTTAGATCCATGATTAGATTCTAATATTAACATGTTTGTTATGTGTGTTATTTATGACTATAATGTTTTATGCTATTCTAGAATTTTATAGTTATAAGTTTTTAAAAGATGAATTTTTATGTGGATCTTTGACTTCATGTTTGAATTTTCCGTAACAAATTCCTTATTCTATCGAGTATTTGAAAACAATTAATAGAATAACTTATTGTCAATAAAAATTTTATGATTGGCAAAGATATATATTACTATTTGTAGTTTATTAAATGAATTTAATTATTTAAACATTAAACACCTAAGTCATAGTTGAGTTTAGATTTAGGGGTATCTATGGTGATATTATTTGTAACACCAAAAAGGGGTTAAATTAAACAAAAGCATTTGAATTGTTTCATGTCATTGTTTTAATATGATTTGAATTATTAATTAATTATTGCATTGTTTGACATTTAGTTGTCAACACTAAATTTTTGGAAAGATAGCATTATGTTTGGTGGATGATTCAAACCATGAGTAATGGGAATTAGGGTTCAACTATGGAAATATTGTTGAGGTTTCATGATGAACTATGTTGTTTTTCTTAGACTACTTATATATTGATCATGTCCGTAAATTCTAGTGTTTATGTCAAGTCTTTTTTGAGATTTAATTATGGAGGAGGGTTTGCCATGAAAAGAGGGGTTTTTGGTGGCATTAAGATGATAGAGGATATGATAAAATATGCATGAATTTTCAAAGGAAGGGATAGCATTCATCAAAAAAAAATAATAGAAGAAAATATGAATAGTTTTGGCAAAGGCAAAGTGGACAGTCTTCACTTGAGGCATATTACCGAGGTAGGGTTTTGTTCTTTGATTACCCTACATAGATATGTTAATGTTAATGTTGGGCTAATGTTGAATGTTTTGTAATGGTTAATAAAATTTTATACTAAATTGTTTATACTATAATGAAATAAAGGATTCAACCTTGTGGAAGGAGAAATCTATCCAAAAAATCAAAACATGGATTCAAAGTTATTATATCATCAACATAACTATTTTAGGTAATGAAAATGGACATGGATATAGTTTCTATTTGGATTTACTATGATATGTTTTTTTATTTTATAAACCTTGGTGAAAGGATTAGCCATATAACTCTAGTAAACATCTGTAGATATCCATTTTGACCTAAAGTGTATATGATAGTTTAAAAAATAAGGGATAAGGGTTTTTTTTTAAACATACCCTAATTGTAAATGTGTATCAACTGTTGGGGTTATTGAGATAGTAGAGCCATTTTTAATATTTTTTAGGTTCTTACCTTGTCTTAATAATCTATGGTAGTTTTAATAAATTGTTTATGGATTAAAGTTTTAAATAATATAATATGGATGTATAATCCATGGAGTCTATTTCATGTTGGAGGACCAAATTTGACCTCAGCATATTTTTAATATGGATGTGTAATAATTATTTTGGTAGGTAGCGGGTGTAGTAACACCACAGTGTTGAATAGATATCCATGGACTTACGTGTATCATATGGTACACTTATGGATAGTCACATTGAGTGACTTTATGCCTTAATGTATGTATGTATGTATGTATCATATTCATATATATATATATATATATATATATATATATATATATATATATATATATATACATATATATGTATATATATGTATATATATATATATAAAAATATATGTATATGTATGTATATATATATATGTATATATATGTGTGTGTGTGTGTATATGTGTGTGTATATATATATATATATATACATATATATATATATATATATATATATATATTTATGTATGTGTGTGTACATACTATTTACAAATTATTCATAAAGACATATATTGTTTATGAATTATATATATAGACATATATAAATATGACCATTTATATGTAGCTTGCCATTAGAAATTAAGTGGTTGATACACACACACACACACACACACACACACACACACACACACACACACACACACACACACACACACACACAGATATGTGGACATAGAAGGTATATGTGTGTATATACAAGTAACACAATAATGATAAGGGGATAATCAACAGTGTTTAATTACTCTAGGTTTTATTCATTTGTTTATAAGATCATAATATTTAGGATGGCTGAGAGCTCCTAGTATGAATATAAATGTTTTTGTAAAGTAAACTAATGCATTTATATGTGATCTGTGATTTATTTAGTTGAAATAAAATGTAGTTATACCAATCAGAACTATTGAATAGTAGGTAGATGATTTTGAGTATAAATTAGTTGTGCAAATGGAATTTGTATGAAAACTTGGAATAATGGGTAAATTCTTGATTTTTTTTCTTCCATTATAATTCATGTAAGGGTATTTATACATGAACTTTAAAAAAACTGTGATTATATTAAATATTTCTTGATAAGTAGATTTATAAGAGTAAAGCCTTATTTTGTTAATGGATGTTAGGTTTTCATTAAAACTTATGAAATATAAATAATAGGATATTATTTTGTTATTACTGTGAAACATATGATGAATTTTATTAGTAATTTCCTTGTAATTATATGTTATGGTATTAGTATGGAATCTATATCGAAATCCATGGATTATTTTATATGATTTGTATAATAAATTATAGTATTAATGCCACTAAGAAAGTAAAATAGGTGAATAGGATTTCATGTGATTACATGATGTCACTAACATATATATTTAAATTAATTGGGTCGTAATCCCATGGCAACACATACAACTATTAAGAATGAGTATCCATCATCTCACATAAAAGGAGATTGCCCATATCACGGTTGTCTACTAATGTGAAGTGAGTGGTTGAGCCTAAATGAACTAGTAAACCAAAGTCACTTTTGGAACCATACTTCCCACATACATGTCTGACAAGGCAAGCAACCCAAATGATGAATTTTATTAGTGATTTCCTTGTAATAGTTATGTTATAAGTATGGAAATCTATATCAAAATCTATGGATTATTTTATATGATTTGTATAATAAATTATAGTACTAATGACACTAAAAAAGTAAAATAGGTGAAAAGGATTTCATGTGCTTACTTGATGTCACTAATCATAGATTTAAAGTAATCCAATTGAGTTGTTTATGTGAATATGATCGATCTGAGTGATATTAAAACTATATGAAAAATTTATCCAAAGTAATATTTATAGTTAAATATTATAATTTCACCTATTTTATTTAGTATGAATGTATGCACGATATCATGTTATAACATAATTATTTATTATATGTTTCATGTTATGTTTACCTTACAACACACATATTCTAGTTGGATTCTTGATACCTTCACCATTATCATCTACTCACCCATGAAGGGAGGGACATTCCCTAGTTGGGAGATTGTGCCAGGGATATATAGTTCATGGTTTGTGTATAAAAACACTCTGATTATGCGCTCCCTCCCCTCTAATAGTCAACCCATAAATAATTTTACTCATGATTACTTATTGTATATTGGTGAGTTTATGGATACCCATATGTTTCGTGGAACATTTTATAAATGTCTATTGATATTCATATGTATAACATTGTAAATTTTTTATATTACTACATTTTATCACTCAGTAGTTGACTTGCTTATTGTATAAATTTTGGTATAAACTTTATAAAGTTGGTAGAGATTGTATTCTATAGATTTATCATATGTAATGATTTGGTTATGGAATTTAGAGTATTGTTATTACTTGATCATTAACTAGATGAATCAAATCAAATGTATGGATTATTTAGATACATTTAATTAAAGATAAATTAAATTAAATTAAGTTAAGAAAAAATTGATTTGAGTTAGTGAGGTAAAAAAAATTACCTAATTTTGGTTAAACCTAGAGTGGTTTTAACAAAAATAAAAACAAAAAAATAAAGCTTTAAATATGTGAGGATAATAATCATACAAGATAATTAGTCTTCCATATCTCAACAATAATTAAATAAAATCTATTTACAACACTAAGTATATTGTATTATTATTAATCTCACTAAATAAATAATGACATATATATGTGTGCATGTGTAAGGGTGTGTGTGTGTGTGTGTAATAATAATATACATACATACATATATATACATACATACATACATATACATATATATATATATATATATATGTATATGTATATATATATATATATATATATATATATATATATGTATATGTATATATATATATATGTATATGTGTATATATATATATATGTATGTATATATATGTATGTATGTATATATATGTATGTATGTATATATATATGTATGTATCTATATATATATATATATCTATGTATGTATGTATGTATGCATGCATGTATGTATGTATGCATGCTTGTATACTATTCTTCTATGGCTGAAATCCTCTAGCTATTTGGAGACTTATAGATCACTAAGCTATACAATTGGTGGATGAATTTCAAACCCCTTCAATCCTATTTAAGGTTTGCATTGTAACACACACACACACACACACACACACACACACAGAGAGAGAGAGAGAGAGAGAGAGAGATGTGTGTGTGTGTCTTACAATCATAGTTAAGGTTTACATTGTAATACACACACAAATATATATATATATATATATATATATATATATGTATGTATATATGTATATATATATATATATATATATATATCTATGTATATATATATGTATATATATATAATGTATATGTATACATATACATTATATATATGTGTGTGTGTGTGTGTGTGTGTGTGTGTGTGTGTGTGCATGTATTATAATGCAAACCTTAAATAGGATTGAAGGGGTTTAAAATTCATCCACCAATTGTATAGCTCAGGGATCGATAAGGCTCCAAATAGCCAGAGGATTTCAGCCATACAAGAATAGTTTTACAAACATACATATCTATGTACATTTATATGTATATGAATGTGTGTGTGTGTGTATTTTTAACATTAAAAACTATTACAACATTTAGGAATATAAAAATAAGACTATGGTCCCTATAATATCAATCCTCTTATCCTACCAAAAATAAAATCCCATAATGACATGAATAGGCTTAAAGAACAAATCCAATTCAACCAAAACCTCCATACATAGAATATAAAAAACAAATAAAGGGAATGGAGAAAACCACACCATCATTTACCTAAATAAAAATTTCATTTTCCATCCATATAATCAAATAACATGTTATATTAGCTATATTGGTCATTGCCCAGGTTGTATCAGTTGTAAGGGACATTACTATTACACAGACATAATATTTTATATAGTTCCAAAAAAACCTCCTTTGACCCATATCTAGCCTCAAACATGTCAATTCACTAGATACAATCATATTTTATGCAAAATAACCATTTACTGTAAAAAAATATTTATCCAAATGGGGCTTTGAATGGATTGTAGGCATGCCCTTCAACCTAGGGTTTTAATTCTCAAGAGAATAGGATAACTAACATAAAATTCATGGTCATAACCCAAAAAATAAATATATATTAGTAGAAGATAACAATTTAAAAAAAAATGTATTGAATAAAGGTCTAGTAAATAGCATTACAATTTATTAGATTGAATTTTTGAGGGATATTTCCTTTACCTGGAGATAACTAGTTAGGTACCCTTCTTTTTCCTACTTCCTCATCAAATGAAAATCCAAACTATTGTAAATGGGCATATTTCTTATGGATAGGGAATCCTTATTTATCCATATACCTCATCTTATAACTACCTCTAGTATGGTGTCATACTCTAGTAACAATTATATTGGGATAAGTGAGGTAGCCTTGTATTTCAATGAAAAAACCCTTTTAATTGCATCCAACTAATATTATCTACCATTGTTTCCTCCATTACTCCATATGCATTAAATACTCCACTCACAAACATTTTTTAAATATTAACATTATTATTAATTACATGTTATTTGATTCCATGGTAGGTCCCATACTATTATTCCCCAAAATCCCTAATTACTTATTTTTTTTTGTTCTTTAATTACTATATATATATATATATATATATATATAAATATATATATATAATTTTTTTACTTTTTTAAATTATTTTATAATCACTATATATTATTTATTTTAAACTATATTATTAAATAAAGGACTTTCAAAAAGATCTAATTGTAAAAATACATCTCACCTGGTACAATTTATGAAAAATGGTAGACATAAAAAAATAACACATACACATAGTTACCAAAAAATGCTCCATAAAAGAACCCTTGTAAAAATGCTCAAAATTACATGACCATGAATCTATGGTCCCCATACATGCCTAATATAATTGGCCTCAAACTCATCCTCCAGATGGACAAGGTGAATAAATAATAAACATAACTTTGAAAGAGCCACTTTAATCATAGGATCCTCTTAAAATTTATAATTCACATGAATTAGGGAAATTGCAAGAATAATGTGTATTTCATGAAACCTAACATTAACTAGTTGAATAGGAAGTGAAAATAAAGGTGTTGATATGTATATTCATGAAGATTAAACCAACTCCTGAGATTCGGTCAACATAAAATACTAACCAGTTTGTAACTAGTGGCAAGGCACTAATCAAGGCTTGATAGATAAATTTTTCATCATTAAAAATAATGGAACAAGCCATAATGATATTGAATTAGCCATAGGTGAATTAGTACCACCTTTCTATCTTTTCAAGGTGGTACCCATGAACCATGTTTTCTACATTTAACAAGACACTACCACCATAAAAACCCACACAAATATCACAACTGACACACCAACTCAATATGATGTCATCAAGAAGGAACCAAGGCAATAGGAAAGGGTATTACACATAGGTCATATCACAATAATTGATAATATAGATCATAAAAAAATGGAAAAATACAAATAATTGCTAAATAAACATAAAGGAAACAATGGATGAATATAAACCTATATGAAAATAAAATACCAAGGCATACCATAAGGAAGATAATGGATTATGAAAACTTGAAGATACTACTAAATATAAAAAAGGGAAAGTAATCTCACCTTTAAGTGAAATAAATCTATAAAATAAAACCCAAATGTGATAGCAAAGGTCCAAAATGGAAACATAGTGTTACTGTAAAATGAAAAAAATGTCTACAAAATAAAACATGAAAGTCACGCCAAAAAATACAAAACTGGAGATTAAGATTGTCTCAAAAAATCTTAAATGAAAATATAATTTAATGATCAAAATAATTACTAAAATTTAAATATCATGGTAAAATATAGACAAACAAAAATCATCACACATGTTAAATATAACAATATGAGATCGAATCTTGTGAAAATATGAAAAAAATTTATGAAATAATGAAATATACTCTGAAGAGATATGTAATATCTATTCACATAAAATAAATAAAATATCTAAAATATCATCATAGCTTATATCTAACTCAAACCATAGTCTTTTGTATTTTTTAATAAATTCATGCAAGTAATTTATTTTGGATGAGCCAAGATTAAAAAATAGGCATGTTAAAATGACAATAATAAGATACTCCTAATAGGGATAGCAAAGATGAGGAAGAGGAGGTGCTACTCATGATGGTAGTGGTAAAAAACATTGTTGTTAAAGAGGCATTTATAACTATATAGGAGGATGTTCCTCCATCCTAGATGGGACAAATTGAATCAACCTCAATTTTTTTTGAAATTGCATATCAGAGTATGCGTTTGGATGCGTAATAGACCCAAAACATGCTTACTAAATCAAGTGATACTTACTTAGCATATTCACATATGCACAATTAAAAATTGTAACCTTAACCTTATATGACATCATTGGGTCACAACAAGCCCATGGTAAGAGAGAAAATGTAATGTTGTCTTAGTGATTAGTTATGTAAATAACATCATGTAAAACAAAATAGCATCCAACATCAGTTTGGATACATACGGTTTATGCTAAATCTATATGAATATAACAAGAATATCATTTGAATAAATGGGTTATAATCAAACTATAAGCATGATTTCCACTATGTAAATAGATGGATGAAGATATAATCATGTATAATTCATCATTTAATAGGGATATAGTGGTGGCCAGTCATTGAATTAATATTTAATGATTCCATATTGGTAAATAGACAATGCAATGAAATACACATGGAAACCAATATAATTAATTCACATTACATCCAAATTTATATATTCCATAAAATTGATTATATTTGATCAACTCTTATTTTCATGTAAGGTAGCCATGTTAATCATTCAACTTATATGCTTACATAAGTAATTCCATCCATACATATGATCAAGAATTTATTACCACAATTATAAGTTGAGACATAAACTCTCTTACAATCAAGGAATTCAATAATGAAGCCACCCAACTGCATACACCATCCTTTCAAGTGTGTTAAATAGGGTTGGGTAAAGTATTTCCCATAAGGCAAGTACCACAATTACATGCATACTGCATATTTTCTACTATATCCAAACATAGTAGATTGGGATGTTTCTCCAATATACTATTAAGGTTTGTTCAAGCATACAATAAGTCCTAATAGGAACCAGTTTACAGAATCATAAGCACCAAGATTCCACATGAACTATGTATACATACCAAACTCACATTAGCATTAATGCCTTACTCAATGAGGAAATTCCATCCAACAAAAGAAGAGGATAATATACATATGTAGCATATATAAGTGTTATTCAACATATATGTCTTCAATCATTTCATTTAAATAAGTATTTAGGTGAATGAATGCATCATATAAAATTATCATTTACTTCACATTGTAGGTAGTTTAAGGTTAATTTTTTCATCCATGAACTAGCAATTTGTTCAAATATTAAAATTTTCATATCTCATCATACCACATATATGTTGAAACATCTAAAGAGTTTCTACACTCCATAAAAAAAAATTAAAATCACTAAATAATAACTCTATCTACTCATGTTACACCAATATTAATTCTAATATGTATATAGTAAATGGTCACATGCATATATGTATGGATCTAAAGGAAATTATTTGATAACTCTCAACATCTAGCATTCCAATTAAGATTCAGCTTGTTAATAATCTAATATGGCATACTCAAGTAGGCTAAACACCAAAATAAATAATCTAACTAGCCTACACGAGTCTCAACTCAACTACAATGATTAAACATATCAAGATAATACATTAAAAACTCCATAAGGCTGCATAAGTAATATATTCCACACTAAAGAGTGCATAACATTAGTTGACATACATTCTATAATGACTATAACAAGACAATTCACCCATATAGAACTAGTGATTGAAAAACAACTATCATTTTAAGGTTAAAACTTAAGTATGTATAACTAATTAGATTTAGAAATAGAAAGTAAACATCCACATATTACCTCATATTTAACAATATAAACTTGTACTTACCATTCTTGAAGGATCCCTATCCAATCATAGGGTTAGCGTGCAAAAATGAAAATATAATTAAACAAAAATATAATGAAAGTAATTACAACTACATCTACTAATCATCCTAAATGAAAGTATTATACCATATTAAGTTAATAAGGAGATAAAAAAACATGTAATAAAATATTACCAATCACATCATACCTATCCATGAAGTCATCCACGAATAGAGAAGTGGAAACCAAATAGATAAGCCCTCCCAACCAACTCTATGGGCCCAACCATCAGTGGCCCTTACCACCCAAACCATTAGCTAGATGGTGGTTTCAAAAAATAGAGTCAAGGAAAATGTTTTGAGCAAGTTGGATTCCATAGAAATGGACATCACAACATAAGGACATAACACCAACAAAGACACTATCACCATTTTAAGGCAAGATAGAAATAACCAAGCTATCATCATTATAAATTAGAATGGTAGATAATTGTAGGTTACCAAAGGATATAATAATGTATTAACAACCAATCCATTTTTATAGATTCTATAAAAGCCAACTTGGATCCCCTCCAAATATGTGATCATCCCATTAGCCTCCCAACTACAAATTTATAACCCAAACATATTGGCATACTATATAATGCCTTGTTATTCAAGTTTAGTCTAGGAATGGTGATCCATCAAAGGTACACTCCACACAATCATAAAATGAAATATAAAACACCAAATATAACTTAACAACTATACTCAACCAAGTCAAGAACCAATCAATAAAATAAGCCAGGCATGCCAATCAGGAAACTCAACTATACCACATCCCCAAGACAATAATTAAGGATTCTAGCAATCAATCCAAACCATAATTGACTATAAAACATAATCGATCTAGAATAAAAATAATGAACATAAAACACTTGGTCCATGCATTCATTTTGAATTATAATAATGTCAACAATTTCCAAAAAGGAAACAATTAATATAATAGGCATTCAAATAATAGAATGATTTTTAAGCCAATGACCAATAAGGTGGATTCAAGGGATCATTATGATGTCTCATGACCTCGTATGATCTCCAAATATTAAAATTAAGTCATATGGGTTAATGAGATAGCAAGTTGTTTAATTGGTTTAATTAAGAAACAAACTCCTCATTATAATATAACGATGCTAACAACGTTTTCCCACTTTCCCATAATTCCTCAATACACCAAGCACATAGAATTCCCCAATAAATATAGAATAAAAATCTATCAATAAAAATAACACCCAAGAGACTCCACTCCAAACCACATACATATTTTAATAACTAAATTGAATTATTCAGGGGATAATGATTATTTAATTTGTGACAAGGGAGGAACTAGTCAAAGTTTCACATAGAATTATTCCAATCAAGCTCAAATCATTAAATAAAATAAAAATATATATAAATTATTCCCAAACTAAATTATATATCCATATATCCAAAGTGTGTCTTTTCATATACTTATATATCTAATTCAAATAAAACCCCTTCCCAATTCAATTTATGGGAATATGTTAACGATGGATAAAACTCAATTATTTTTAAGTTCAAGAGGTCCAATAAATTTTAATTTTATTTTAAATAGAAATTATAATGTTAATCCAAAACCCATGAATCTCATTTCAGCTCAGCTCTTCTAAACATTTAAGACTCTAAATTAGTTTTTACCATTCAAGGAATATACTAATAATCAATCAAGATTCTTCCCTCAATATTAAAAGACATAGGTTGATTTAACTTAACTATGGAAAATATATTAACAAGGGAGTAATTTTCCTTAATGGTTTAAGAAAAACCCAAGTCACTTTTCATCTTTAACTCATGGATTGAATCCCCATACTAGTAGTTATTAAAACAAGGTGATGACCCATAAGGTATACGCAGGCCAACAAAATGGTAAGAAAATATTCTAACAAAAATCTTTAAATATATGCAATGGAAATATAAGGACTCAAGACATATTTCCATAACCACTTTTTGGTATACACAGGATCATTAGAATCCAAAATCAAACATTTAATAATTTAGAATGCATATAACATAACCATTAAATACACCTGGTGTTCCTCAATGACAAGTGTCAATTATTTAAAGGCACTTAGTCAATATAAATGTAGCCCACATAATAATACATTTTCCAAATTAAATATGATTGAGTCAACCTTTATAAAACTAGATTGAATGTTTCATTTATCTTCTTACAAGTTTTATGTATCAGAGGAATAATGGAGATTGTGTGTGTGTGTGTGTGTGTGTGTGTGTGTGTGTGTGTGTGTGTGTGTGTGTGTGTGTGTGTGTGTGTGTGTGTGTGTGTGTGTGTGTGTGTGTGTGTGTGTGTGTGTGTGTGTGTATTTCAATAATAATTAATTTCATTTAGAAAGATAACCAATGAATTTAGAGAATCTTACTAGTCCAATGTAGAGAAAGGAATTCAAATTATGCTAACAAATTAAAAATAGATTAGGAATACCTTTAGCCATGTGAATCGACCCATAGACCAACATTATAACACTAGGTTTTTAACACCCAAGACAAACACCCACCTCTCAAATCTGAGCCCAAACCA
Organism: Torreya grandis; assembly: GCA_037957365.1. Classification (NCBI taxonomy): domain Eukaryota; kingdom Viridiplantae; phylum Streptophyta; class Pinopsida; order Cupressales; family Taxaceae; genus Torreya; species Torreya grandis. The sequence continues at coordinate 282,074 of JARHVA010009548.1, read as the reverse complement.
TCGTTCTCCTCCATATTATTTCCTCCTTTCTCTCCCTATGTGTCTCTGACCTACCCCTACATATTTTCTTTCTTCCTTTTCCTTTGTTATTTTTTTTCCTTCTTCCATTATTTTCCTTGCCTTCATATGCTTCCTCCCTCTCTCTACCTACCCCCATATTAATTTTTCTTCCTCTCTCTCCTACTTTTCCATACTCCCATACCACTCACCCTACTCCCCATCACATGACCACACTCCCTTCCATTCCACCTTCAATATGAAGAGAGAAAGTTTTTCCCCAATTGTGTCAACTCATTCCCCTCCCCATGTGACCTCCACGTTAAACCCTATGGGCAATGGTTAAAGATGGCATTTTTTCAAAAATGTGAGCCCATGAGCCAATAATATATTGAAGGTAAGTAATAACAATTAAAATAATAAAATATATATTATTTTAAATGCTAATAATAAAATATTTAAAATATATAGAATAGAAAAGGTAGATAATAACAACTAAAATAATAAAATATATATTATTTTAATGTTAATAAATGTTTGAATTCCATAGTAAACAATTAACTAAGCCATTGAAACTTATCCAACCACCTGAGTAATAGATCACATGGAAGTGGTGTCATGGGGGGGTAGGTCTAAGAAGGTCCTTCGGGATTCCAAGTTAAGTGAGGGTGAGTATAATAAGATTGAGGTGGCAAGGTATACATGGGAGAGTGAGAAAAGGGGAAGTTTGATCAAATAGGTACAACACCCAGTAATCACATAGGGAATATCAATAATATGACATGATGCAAAAAGTGAAAAATAATAATTCATAATAAAATATGACTGCATGAATGAATAACACAACTAATCAAAGGCATGACACAAACTAAGAACATAAATTTACCTATTAGAACTCATCTGGTTACTCAAAACCACTCTACTACCCCAAAATTTGATGCCATCATCCAACCTAGCTCATAGTCAACACTTGCAACCACTGAGTGTATCCATCAATAGTATCTAATTCAAAAATTGATAAAATAATAAATTAGTAATAAACTATAACCAAATATCAAGTACATAAAATAATCCATATATCACTAAATGTAGAATTTAAAACACAATGTGTGTGTGTGTGTGTGTGTGTGTGTGTGTGTGTGTGTGTGTGTGTGTGTGTGTGTGTGTGTGTGTGTGTGTGTGTGTGTGTGTGTCTATGTGTGTGTGTGTGTGTGTGTGTGTGTGTGTGTGTGTGTGTGTACATACATCAACCTATGGCCAAGCATCATTGCATCAAAAATAATAGTGTAGTCTAGATAAGTAAGGAAGTGAAACTATCAACTATACACATGCCATACCAATATTTAAATAGTCATATCAAAGTGCACAAGGTTGGAATTGTAACATCCTCACCCTCTTAGAGAGGATTCATCTTAGTGACCATATCAATAACTGAGGAATTAGTTATCCCTATGAACTTCATCACTCTCTATACAATTTTTTCATCTACTCTCCATAGTGTTAACTAGAAAAACTATTAGCTCACATAATAGTAAGCAAGAGGATGTAATACACCATATAGGTAAGTTACATCTTATATTCACATCATAAATCATAATTATAGCCATAAAAAATCTTATTGACTCACACACCATTTTATGACACCAAAATAATAATAGGGAGCTATCATAAGTCAATTAGCAATAATCCCCAGACACATACCTCAGCTTAGGGTATAATTACATATTTATGATACATAAGTAATTTATTAATAGCCAAAATGGATAATCATAGCCTTGGTTAAAAGTCTAAAAAATATAAATATGTTCTTATTTATCACAAATACCAATGGTATCCATGGTTTTAACATAGTTATAAGAAAACTATAAAAAATAAACCACCCATATAGGTGTGACTTTCTAAGTAAAAAAATATTACCAATCATGGGAATAAATTTTATCATCTCAATAAAGTACAAAAAAAATATTTCATTTCCTTCCAAACACACCTCTTTTAGTTGAAAACTTGTGAAAGATAGGTAGCTTTAACAAATTTTGACTATATAGATCGAGAATTTGCTACAGAACCAAACACTAACTACGCATTCCTTTTATTAAGAGGAAAATGTATGACAAAAAATTTATAACTTTTATGTCCATATTTAAAAATTTTACAATCCCATTAGTATTTAACTAAATATACAGAACCTAAAACAATGTCTTTACCAACACACATTATGCCTTATGCATAATTTAATTAGAATTCACAATAAAATACTACCACATGATAGTAACTCATTTTGAATGGTTACTTCCAAACCAACAAATACCATTCAGGGGATAGTGTAGTGTCCCACACTATCCATATTGAATAACATGAGAAACCAACCCAACTTTTACATGTTACCTAAAGGTTTACTGCATGCTCTCCAACAACTTTGTGAGCTCACCCAATGGTTATCAGAATCATAGTTCCACCATCACACTACACTTACCTCATGGTAGAAAATATAAACAGAAAATAAATATGGGTACCCAGGATTATAAAATCTACCTATCAAGACTTATAGTGTTCATTTCAAACACAAAACCAACATACTATCTAGTCATGCATAGAACAATATATAAATATATTCATACTAGAATTTATATATATATATATATATATATATATATATATATATATATATATATATATATATATATATATATAGGTATGATAGATAAATACCTCAATAATAACATGTTTCTACACACATTCCAACACATATATGCATTTCAACAAGTACCTCCTTGCTGATTTGCATAACTATCTACAATGTAGGACCAGATGGTGCTTCATAAGGCTTACACAAAGAGAATTCACATAGGTTGTTTAAAAACAACCTCTGAGAGGTGGCTAAAGGAACACTAAACCATAAGGTGATAGTTATGTAGGAGGGTCCCATAGCTAATATGTGGCTCTCATAGTGCACACTCTGAATGAATTAAGTAGTTTCCTCATGCAAATAGGTGGAATGGATTTTCAGCCTAAGAGAGATTCCACTCCCTAACCCATACCCGGTCTAAATTATTATGAAAATAGTGTTTATTTACCCTCAACCTCACATTTGTGTCAATGTTCATAACTAAAATAGTGATGCAATATTACAAAACACATCATGACATTATACCTAACAAGAGATTTGACTTCCAAAAAGGAATTTATAAAACACAAGTGGCTAGGTTGACTAAGAACAAGACATGGAGAAGGCTCATAAATGATATCAATGGTTTACCTAATGTGTAGATTCCATGCAAAACACATTAGATACCCATTAATGATATCATATAATTAATCCCCAAAACTCTTAACTTACTCACGTAAGTCAATCACCCCCACCCCATCAGGCCCTCTAGACTTGAGTTGCACCCTTGGTCCTCCCAAGATATCATACATAAACCTCATCAAATGGCTTGCTTACATAAGAAATCAATGAACATCCAAGAATTATCTTAAGATTCCAATAACAAGCTTATATCATGATTCAATCGATTAACTTAATCTAATCATGTCAAAGTCTAAATGAAAATTATTTCTTTGATGCAACATCAAATTGATAAATTGTGAATTTAGCCAAGGCTCAATGAGAGTACAATATCATTAATTATGAGAATCATAGTTTCCTACAATCAAAAATTTTAATCATAACTTGCAATAAATATCCTTATGGATGCAAGACATATCCAATGTCTCAATAGACATCTCTTTAGGTGTCAATAATGATTCAAGTATGAATAGACATCCCCATGGGTGTATAACCCATAAAATATCAATCACCATACACATGGAATCAAGCATATCCATTAATAAAAGATATCTTAAAGACATAACATTGATATAAGATCAAAATAAACACACCAAACTAGCTAACTTCACCCCTTTATAGAGTTATGAAGCCACTTGATTCACCAATTTAACTCAAAAGAGGCTAAAAAGATCAAGCCTAAATTAGCTGAAATGCATTAGTTTTTAGCATGACATAATCATATCTATTTACAAGATGCATAATAGTAATAAATAGTTGACTAGGCAACCTATTAGACAACAAAACCTCTTTGGTTTTCTTAAAAGTCTAATACATTAGAGGACCTAATTCCTCTTGATCATTTCCATCATAATAAAATTCTAGTATCATTTCCCCTAATCACTTATAGTGACACCCAGGCCAAGCCAAAATCTATGGTTATTTACCATAGTTTTTATCACATTAACACTGTGAGAAGCTTCAACATAAGAAACTTATTATAATCCCAAAAAAATATAGGGAAACCTTGCTATCTGCAATCAACTCACCTCATGGAGACATTTTCACTCCACCAAACCATCCACTTTGAAATGACATATAAAATATGAGCAATGTAGAATTTGTTTTCTTTTAACCAAAATAACATAGGATAATTAGCTCCTTATGTAAGAGATTCTAATAAATTTTATCCAAGAACAGACACTAGCTAGCATACCCATGCAAATTAATAGGTTCTTGATATCTCAAGGCAATCCTTACCCAAGAAATTAAGTCCTTTTCACACCCTATTATGCCCTCCAAGTTTAGGTTCAACCCTTAGTCTTACCTGGGTCATAATGTTCCAAGTATCTAAGTAAGTCTCACCCATATAAGATAACCATATATACCCAAACATTTGATTCTAAAAGTGAATCTTATATCACCTAACTCCCATTAACTTGCCCATATATTTCAATGGTTTATAAGTGAGACTTACCCTGATGCAACTAGATTTTGTAAGGGTCAACCCCAACCAAGGCTAGGGGTGATAACAACTGACATAGGAGGGAATTCAGATTCCATGAAATCATTTCTTCTGAGAGATTCATGAAACATCAAATCAAAAATCAATAAAAAACAACACCTTAACCTTGAACCTAATAGGTTAGGTGACTTTCTAAATTACTTCACAACTCTTCATGATGGGGACAACTCATTGGTTACCATGTAGCAATTCTATGAATCCTAGAGTTCCCTATATCAAAAACATTTATTTGATACTAGATGAAACAACCCAATTCTTTTTGAAGTTGCATATTAGAGTATGCATTTCAATTTATAATGGCCCCAAACCTTACTTGTTAAAGCAAGTGATACTCACTTAATGTACTCATATAAAAATAACCCAAAATGTTAACCTTAACCTTCTATGACATCATTAGGTCATAACAAGCCCATCGTAAGAGAGAAAATTCAAATTTGTCCTATCAAACAATCAAGTAACTAACATCATGCTAAAAAAATAGAATTTATCATCAATTTGGATACATGTAGTTTATTCTAAGTCTCTCTAAGCATACAACAAGAATATAATTTGTATAAATGGGTTACAAAAAATTAATAAGCATGCTTTCCATGATCTAAATAGATGGATGAAGATACAATCATGTCTAATTCATCATCTAATAGGTAAAGATATAGTGACAAGAAATCATTGAATTGATATTAAATGATTCCATATTGACAAATAGTCAATGCAATGTAATACATAAAGAAACCAATAGAATTAAGTCACATTACAACCAAACATATATATTCCATAACATTGGTTATATATAATCAACCCTTATTTTAATGTAAGGAAGGCAAGTTAACCACTCAACTTATATGTTTATGGAAAAAATTCTAGCCATACACATGATCAAGAATTTATTACCACAACTATAATTTGAGACATAAAATCTCTTATAACCAAGGAGTTCAATAATGAAGCCACCCAACTTCATACACCATCCTTTCAAGTGTGTTTAACAAGGTTGGGTAAAATATTTCCCATAAGGCAATTACCATAAATGCATACATACTATAGATTTCTTACTAAATCCAAACATAGTAGAGTGGGAAATTTCTCCAATATACTATTAAGGTTTGTTCAAGCATAAAATATTTCCCAACATGAATTAATTTATAGAAGCATAAGCAACAAATTTCCCCATGAAATAAGTATATATACCAAAATCACATCAACATCAATGCCTTACTCAATGAGGAAATTATAGAAAACAAAAGAAGAGGATAATATGCATATACAACATATAGAAGTGATATTCAACATATATGTCTTCAGACATTTCATTTAAATAACAATTTAAGCAAATAAATTCATCATATAACATTATAGTTTACTTCACACATTGTAGGGGTTTAAGGTTACTTTATTCATCCTTAAACTATCAATTTGTTCCAGTATTAAAATGTACATATTCTCATAATACCACATACAAGTTGAAACATCCAAGGAGTCTCTATACTCCATACACAAATTTAAGATCACTAAACAACAACTCTAACTACTCATGTTATACCAAACATAATTTCAATATGTATATAAAAGTAAATTATCACATGCATATATGTATAGATCTAAAAGAAATAATCTAATAAATCTCAATAGCTAACATTATAATTAGGATTTAGCTTGATAAAAATCCAATATCTCATACTCAATTAGGCTAAACACCAAAATAATTAATCTAACTAGCCTACACGAATCTCAACTTAACCACCATGATTAAACATATCAAGAGAATACATATAAAACTCCATAAGGCTGTATAAGGGATATATGCCACACTAAAGAGTGTAGACACCTAAATTTAGCCAACAATGGCTTCTTATCCAAATTTAGACCAATTCTTACCAACCTTTGACCATTTAGCCTAAGAATTTCTAAATGTCTCAAATTTGGCTTTATAATCATGCAATAAATCAATTTGGCCTATTAATCAATTAAAATTGAACAAATGCACCATCAATTAATTCAAAATCATTTAAAAGTGTCAAAAATCCTAAAAAAGGTTAATTATCACAAAATACTAAGCAAATCATATTCAAATCCTAATTGAATTCATACATGAAGAATTAAATCAATTATCAAAAAGGAAAATATAAATATCAAGAGCATCTTAAAAGTTAATCATTACATTTTGTGAGTTTTCACTTTTTAAAAATATCAAAAGAATATCCTAAGAATATGTAAAACACACCTTTAAAACTAAAAAAAGGTTAATAAACTCAACTGAGGTTCCAATTTAATAAATCCCAATTTATTTTGAATCCTATAAAAGCAAGCCTAAAGCTCTTTATTTAGGGAACTTGAAACATAGTTGAGTTATAATGTTGGAGTTGATCCATAAAGAAAATGCATAGTGTTATAATTCCAAAATAAAAACAAGCCAAGAAAATAATTGTGACAATAGGAGATAGAGATATCCAATCCCTATTGATGAAGATATTTTGAGCACAATTTGAGCAAGCCAATGAACAAATCATTTGGAGCTCTTAGGGAAGGTAAAGATTATTGTTCTTTACATTTTAGTTGGGTTTTCAATTGTTGTTTGTTTATTAATCTCCTCCTAAGATATAGGCCTATATATTTTAGTATTTTATTGTGTTTATTTCTGATTTTTATGGAATAAAACTTGATATAACCTCCTCTCTTTATCAAATTCCTTGATCACAAATGGCACACCCAATGGGACATGATTGTGCATCCCACATATTTGAAAAAAAATGGTTGTTGAAATAGATATTTTTTTAAATCTTTTTTTTGTAGGTTTTTATTATTGTTTTCATCCTAATTCTCTCAAAATTTCATTAAAATCTGATTTTTATTTTAAAATTTGACTCTTTTAGTGACTGCCACTTTTTATTTTCTATTTTTTAAGTAAAAATGGTTAATATAGAGATAATAAAATTTTTATTTACTTTTTTTTAATTAAATTTTTTCATAGAGATGCACCTTGGAGATATTTAAAACTTATATAAATTTAGAGACATACTAATTTATATTTTAAAAGTTGTGGTTAAAAGATTAACTACAAGTTTTTATGTTTTATGTGTTCGATTTTATTTGTTTTAACCTTCTAACTTGTTGTTTAAATGTTTCATAGGTTTATTTATTTATTTATTTTTAGATTTTTTTGAGATTTTTTATTACCTTTACCTAACCTAAATTGTTTATATTTTTTGGTTTTTCCTTCAGATTGACAAGTCTTCCAAACCCAAAAGCATAACTTTCAAAGTTACTTGTCTCATTCACAAAAGAGCTTCAAAGCTAAAAAACACTAAAAATTTTCTTTTATATTATCTTTAAAAAGTTATAAAATGAATCTTAATTAATTATTTTTATCCTCTTTTGGGGTTCTTAAAAACAATTAGAAACTTTTGTTTAGTTCTTAAGCAAAAACTTAGATGTCTCTTTGAATGCTTTTGTGATTGTTTCTTTAAAACATTTTGCAACTTAAAGCCAAGGGCTAAAGAACACCACCAAATACTTAATTTTAGTGCTCTAAAATTTAACTTACTTCCAAGTTTTTTTTAATTCAAGTTAATAATTATTTTATTATTAGATTTATTTGAGCAAAAAGGAAGTTATGCATGTATGCTCTCCCCATGTCCCCTATAGGGAACTTGTGAGATCAAAAGTGCCATCTTCATTGCAAATTGCCTTAGTCCAAAGGCATAAAAGAGATATTTTAAAGGCTCTCTCAAAGTCTCACATAGATTGGGTGATCAAGAAACTACTTTAAATCTTTTTAACTTAGTTTTTATTTTTTATATATAATTTTCATTACATCTTGGCTTGTGAGGGGGACTTCATTACCTCTCATAATTTATATAAGGAAGCTTTGATCCAGGGATTCATATCTTGACTTCATATTCAACCCCTATATATGTGGGCACATATATAAATTAAGATCCCCTCATTAGGATAATATTTTGAGTGGTTAAACCATCTTCGTAAAAAGAGGTTAAGCATGGGATGTTTGAGCATGTTGGACATCACACTATACTGAGCAAGTGACGAATGTAGTGGTTATAAAAAGGGCAAGATATTTTTACAAAAAATCATATGACACGAACCCAAATGACATGTGATTATTTTGTATACTGATGTGAAAGTCATATGCATTTGATATATCTAGATGATTCAAAACTAATTAGTTTTAGTCAACCCCATTTTGCCACACCCTTGATAGGATTAAGGGTAATTTACTTACTTGTATTTTGTCATTTTATTGCTTGGTGTTTTTGAGACTAAAACTAATATTTTTGTATAAAACATGTAAAAATTATTTGTTTATACACCAATCCCTTATCAAGGAGGTGTTATGCTATCCATTTTACACCATACTTGTGCCTTGTAATTTTTGCTAAATTTATTTGTGTATGTGTGTCAATTGACTGATGTGGGTACCATCATGCTACACAAATTAGATATCATATTTGTGCCTTTGATTCTAAATTTTTCACTAAGCTTGATTGTGTGTATGTCAATTTACTAGTACGGGTACCGTCATGATTCCCAAATCAAATATCAAGTTTTTGTTATTGAGTCTTTGAAACATAACATTGATCACATCATTAAAGCATGCTTATGTTATTAAACTACTAAAATTGTTTCAAAACACATTTGAATTGTACCAAAACCATTATTTGAAACCATGTCACATATGTCATTTGAAACTTATTCATGTGCCATCATGCTATCTAATCTGGTCTATCTTATTTGGCCAATTCCTAGTCTTCAACGTTGAGTTTTCAATTAACCTTATCAAATTTGGATCTAAACATTGATTGATTTCTATTTAAGCCTCATTTTTTAGGGTATGATACACATATATTTATCTTTTGGATTACACAACTCTGGTTAATTGATTTCTAAAATTTGAATACTATTGATTGTTTTCTTATTCATAGAGACTATCCTCATCATTGTTTGTGCCTTTATTTGGGATAACATAGCCTTTCTCTAAAATATTTTTTCCTTATGGCTTATACCAATTGATAACATTTATGTTTGATTTTGTGTGCCAAGTTTATGTCAAAATTGTTTCCAAACTTGTTAAATTAAATAAAATCATATCATGCCTTTATTTCAAGCCTAGATTTTGATGTCATTTGGACAAAATTCCTAATACAACCTATTTGAGCCTAGATTTTGACTCTGCATTTGGACAAAAGACCTAGTGACTCTTTTCCCTTTCCTAGTTTACATATTGTTTGGAACACTTTAACCTAGAATTTGACATACCATTTTTTATTTATTTCTTGACCTTTTATGTGTATGACATTTGAAATTAAATTTTTTTATGCCAAATTTTAGCACAAACCATTTTGGAGATACATCTCCATCTTCAAACCACACTAGATATATAGCTCCACCTTCAACTAATTTAGACCATGTTTTGAACCTTTTATCCATTAGACATTATTTTTTAGAGTTTATAGAACTTTAAGCCTTTTTGGTTTTTGGAACTTTTGTCATTTATGTGGATATGTGTAGCTACACTTATTATGGAGTCATGTACAATCCAAGCTATGATAGAATGGCTACACAAATTGACTATAACTAAATGCTTGCTTACAATCCAACTCAAGACCTTGATTGGTATGAAAAGGTTTATGAGAAGGATTTTGTTGAAGACCCAACTATAGATAATATTGTTTGGGATATATATCCATACCCTCTTTATAATTATCAATACATGGAACACATTCAAGAGCCTACTTATGATCTAACTCAAGATTGGGATGTTATGGTTTATTAGGAAGACTTGGATGCTTTGGATTGTGCAAGAAACAAAGATCCATGATGCCATTTCATTATCCAATCATCAACTATTTCTAACCCTCCTTTAGACTATATGAGTTACCAAGCTCCATAGTATCCAAGGAATACCATTACCATTCTAGGACCTCATCCTTTATCTCATGTGAGAAAGCAAGCTCCATGATACCCTAGCTGTATCCTTATATAACCTCATCTTTTGGCTTGTGCGAGCAACCAAGCTCCATAATGCCCTAAGATTATCATATTAGGACCTCATTCTTTGGCTTGTGTGCACAATGAAGTTCCACAATGCCATACCATTTTTATCCTAGGACCTCATCATTTGTCTTGTGTGAGAAAACAAGATCCACAATGCCCTTTTGTTATCCAAACACAGGCCATTCTTGTCTAGTACCAACTAATTCGGTCCCTTAACTAATCCAATCACTCAATGACCAAGCTATGTTCAAAACTAGTTTTTTTCAACTCATTGGAAACCAAGGCCAAGAAAACCATCCAATCCAAGATGATTTTGTTAAAGAAACCATTTTTTATAAGCCAACCTATGATGAATCACCTTTCAATACTATAATAGTTGTCAAAGAGTCTCACTCTGATAAGCCAATTTTTGTTGAGTCACTTCTTAGTGATTAAAATTTCTTTTGGATAATCATAACCTTGACCATATGCCTAGTTTTTAAGAGCCTCCCTTTAACAAGATAGTCTTTAAGGAGTTGTCTCTTGACCTTTTTACCATTTTTTTTGAGTCTCACTTTGACAAAATAGTCTTTATGAAGCCCAGTGTGACATTATAGGCTGCTACTTATCTAATACAAAACATTCAACAAGACATCATTATAACAAAGTACCCATCAGATGAATGATTAGAATTAGAGTTAGGTTTTAATCCTAGACAAAATTTAGATTTAACATCAAAATTAGCATCAATATCAATCTCAACATTAGATTCAAAGTCTCTTGAGTCATAATCAGATTAAAAAACAAAATACATTCATGACTATTATGATATTGGTTATGCATGCCTAGTAGATCAATATGAATACATTTATGATCCTTCTATAGTTTTTGAGGATGATTAATTTAGCATGAACATAATTTATCCTAGTATCTTCTACAAGGATTGTATAGCCTCATCCCATTCCATTACCATTCCACATTCGAGTACCACCAACTAATATAGCCATATTATTGACATTCCATCTCCCACAAGTGCTGATTGGGAATGATATAATCACACATTATTGAAATACATCCATGGTGACATAATAGTTGAAAAAGATCAATGAATCCAAGATCAATACCATATATAATAAGAACACTCTCCTAGTGAAACCATTTTGAAGGTGTTAGGAGACAATCAAAGTTCAAACTCAGCATCATTTACCAAAACCTTTTTGAAGGTACTATAAGACAATCAAATTCAAATTTCAATTTTCTTTAGTGAAACCTTCTCAAAGGCATTATGGAATAGTCAAGACAACTTCATTGGTGAAAATCTCTTTAAGGTGCCAATAACTAAACATAAAATTTATTCATTGCTTAATGAAAACAAACTAAAAGATGAAATGAATATAGACTCCAATATACGACCTAAATAGATGGTATCTACTCTCATATCCAATTAAAAAAAAAATTGTGGTCCTATCAAGAAAATATTCAAAAGTCTTCAGCCCTACCACATCCAAAGTTATGTCAAATCCAAAATCAACAACATTGTGTGTGCTTAAAAATATATATCTTCATTTATTTACCAACCATTATCCATTCCATTATCATCCACCATTCCATTTCCCAATCAAACCTATCAACCAATGTTTATCTCTATTTACCATCTATGGCTGCACTTTCCTTTGTCGAGGCTATAAAGACATCTTGTCTCGATGCTTGAAGGAAATATAATCAATAACCAATGAAGATCACAACAACATCATTTTCATCTAAATATGTAGCCAATTATTGATAGAGTAACTATTTATATGAGGTATGGGCTAGAAATTAACATGATTGAGTATTCTATTTTTATTATATATTGATCAGGACATGCATCTCCCCATTAGTAGGAATAAAAAAATCCAAAACCACACCCAAGCCATAAACATGTACCATACCATTAGAATTATCACATATAATTTTTCCATTATCACATACGTATCTAATCACCTTATCACATAGACACAACCCTCTTACCATTTTATCTAATCTATCAAAACCCATCATTATCCTTGAGCAATACCATTCCATTTTACCATATCACTCATATCTAGACCAAAGCCTATTTTTAGTCATCCTATCTAATCCTATTTTGATATTGGTTATTTTGGTTCTTCCTACATTTTTTGTGAAGGGATTTTGATCGAGTTTCAATAACCAATCAAATCCATGTTTAAAATGATAGTCTATGAAAGTAGTGTGATAGTTGATTTGGCAAGGTATCTTTAATTTTTTGTCCTACATCAAGTTTTTTTATGTGAGCTTGATCATATCACCTATTGGGGAAAATTTGTGTTCACCATTATTGATAATAACTATAACCACCTCTTGGAAAATTAGTATCATTGATCTAATCCATTTTATCCTAGTTATAATTGCCCATTAGCAAACTAGGGGCAACATTTATTTATCATGTATTATTGCATCAACTTGCCATTATTGTTTCCATTTGATTGGCCATTTGTCAGATTTGAGAACTTATTGAGACCTAGTAAAGTTTTTCCATACCTTTTATATTGATGGAATTAATATGAATTGAGGTCATCTTAGGACTTATATGATATGTTTAATTCATGTTGCAGTCACCATAGTCCCCCATTATATGCACTCTCACCATTTTGTGACCAATCTAATCCAAATGATCTTGCCATTTTGTGAGTAGGTAACTTGTAATTATCTAATTAGTAAAGATACCTAAAAATTCCAAAAACATTCAGATATTTCAAAATCTAAAAACATTTGTCTTTTCTAAACCTAGTCAGTTATCCTCAATTTTCCCTGTTAGGGCAGGGTCATTATTAGGATGCTTTATTTTTATTTTATTTTCAATATTTTTGTTTGTTTGTTTATTTCAAGTTGTTTCTTTCTTTATGTGATTTTTATTTGTTTCTTTGTTTTTTTTTTTTTATTTTAGCACTATTTCATTGATTCAGTCCATGTGTGCTCATTAGGTGATTCCTTGCATGTATTAGTCTTGAATGCATCCATATTCAAATGTTAACATTGTCATCATGGATTTTATCAATGGTGCATTATTTTCAATTGTTTATTAGATTAGGAGTCAATCAGTATGCATATTTTGGGATAGTCATCATGGTGTCCTATCATGATGCATACTGTCATGTGCTACAAAAAAAATTAGCTTGAAGAAGGTCTAAAAGTAATAGAGCCACAAATGTTTATCCTTTTTAACTTGGAAAATCCTTCCACCCATCTTGATAAAATCAACCCATTGACCATTCTAGTTTTACCAATGCTAATAAGGATAATCATCTCCTCATTGGAAGGTATAACTAAATCTTTCTTATTGATCAATCTTATTCTTCTATCCATCTCTTTCATCACTTTGCATCCTCGTATGTTTGGTTTTTTGTGGCTTCTTTAGTCATTAAATAATTACATCTACTTTTATGCCCACTCATATTTAATCTATGCAACAAGTTCAATCCTTGAGTTATGCTTGTTAATCTTCTCTAAATAGGACACAACCATATTAAACATCATATTTTAGCCAGCCTTCTTAATGATTATAACTGCATATGGGAAAATATTTATTTTGAATTTTATTCTTGATTGTAACCACCTTTGTGCAAATCAATACCTTTTTAAATTAATGCATGCAAGCATTTTCACATTTGGATTAATCTCACCCATGGGTTAGTTCCACCTTTCTTCTTGCTTCTTTTTAAGGGATCATCCATCAAACATCTGATGGCCACTCCCTCAAGGGGGAATCATCCTAGGCTTCCCAAACATTATCACGAATTTTTTTCTCTTCAATCATCATCTTCTTTTTGGTATATTGGCCTTTTTTCATTCTTTAAGAAGACATTGTTGTATATATGGTTTTAAAACATCTTCCCAAATAAGGGAATACTTTAGATACCTAAATTTGGACACCAATTTCTTGTTATCTAAATTTAGACCAATTCTTACCAACCATTGACCATTTAGCTTAAGAATTTCTAAATGTCTCAAATTTGGCTTTATAACCATGCAATAAATCAATTTGGCCTATTAATCAATTAAAATTAAACAAATGCACCATTAATTAATTCAAAATCATTCAAAAATGCCAAAAAGCCTTAAAAGGGTTAATTATCACAAAATCATACACAAATCCTAATTTAATTCATCTGTGAATAATTAAATCAATTATCAAAAAATAAAATTTAAATATCAAAAGCATCTTAAAAGATAATCATTAACTTTTGTGAGTTGTCACTTTTGGAAAATATCAAAACAATATCCTAGGAATATGCTAAACATATCTTTCAAACTCAACCATGGTTAATAAACTCAACCAAGTTTCCAATTTAACCCATTCCAAGTGATTTTTAAGCCTATACAAGCAAGTATAGAGCTCTTCATTTAGGGATCTTGAAACATAGTATCGTTATAATGTTGGAGTTGATCCATAAAGAAAATGCATAGTGTTATAATGCCAAAACCAAGCCAAGCTTGGGGCCAAGAGGAAATGGAGATAACCAAGCCCCATTGATGAAGAACTTTTGATCACAATCTGAGCAAGCCAATGAATAAATCATTTGGATCTCTTGAGGAAAGTAAAAATTGTTGTTCTTTGCATTTTAGTTGGGTTTTTGAATTATTATTTGTTCATTAAGATCTTACTAAGATCTAGGCCTAGAGATGTCAGTATGTTAGTGTGTTTATTTCATAATTCTATGGAATAACACTTTATTTAACCTCCTCTCTTTGTCAAATCCCTTGATAAAAAAGAGTGCATAACATTAATTTCCATACATTTCTTAGTGATTATAACAAGACAATTCACCAATATATTATTAGTAATTGAAAAAAACTATCATTTTAAGGTTAAAACCCAAGTATGTATAACTTATTAAATTCAAAAATGGAAAGTAAACATCCAAATATTACCTCACATTCAAAATTATAACCTTATACTTCTCATTCCCAAAGGATCCGTATATAATCATGGGGTTAGAATGCCGAATTCCAAATATAACTAAGCCAAAATATGATGAAAGTAATTAAAACTGCATTTACTAATCATGCTACATGAAATAATTATAACATCTTATGCTAATAAGGAAATAAACAACACACAATAAAACATTACCAACTATATTATTGAATTTGGGAAACTATAGGGGTTAATTTTCTAAATAGTAAAGGGGTCTAGATTAAGGGGAAAATTAGTAAATAAATGTGCCTTACTTAACCTACTGATCTATTTAATATGGAAGTGCTTAATTGATTTATAAAAATAGAAAAAAGAGGATAGATAGTAAAACTAGCTTATTCTAGGCTGAGATAGAGGAGACAGAGGTTGTAAATTATTAATCTGGCTAGAAAAACTATCAAAAATAGGATCTAGAAGTCTATTTTTTTCCTAGATAAGATCATTAGAAATGGGACACCTAGAGGTCCAGCATTGTATTCCATGTTTTTACATTGTATTCCTTAATTTCTAAGCTTTCTAATCTTTTTGGGTTTTATTCATCTGCTCTAGGAGACCTTGTGCCTAAAATATCGAGTCTTAGTTGTTCATGAAGCTTTGTATATAATTAATTTGGTCTTCAAGGATCCTAGTCCCTCTTCATGATTGATATATTATCTTGAATCCAATTATAAAAAAGGGTTAGTGTGTAATATTCATTGAATATGAAATCACACCCCATGTGTCAGCATGGTGCCTACATACCAATACTCTGAAGAGGGATCAAGGTCAATGTAGTTCTCCTAATTTGAATGTGTATTGTGAAATATTATGTATGTAATGAAAGTGTATGTGAATTTGGGCAAGCTTAAGATGACTTGTGATTGGTGTGGGAGATTGGATAGGCTATAAATAATAGTGGTTGACTATATGCAGAGAATATGAAGATTTGTTTGAGTTTGCTTTAGTGTATTTCTAGCTTATGCCTTTTGAATGATTGCCAACCCTTCTAAATGACCTTTAAATAGGATTTTATTGGAAAAATAGTGATCTTGGGTTAGATGAAATCACATTAGGCTGACAAGGGAAAAGATAAGGATTAAAGAATATTTGACTATTTGAAGATATTGTCGACTTGGACAATAGCATTGGAAAGTGGACACCTTGGGTCCCAATTTTGTAGTCCAAACTATGGTGCTATTATGTAGGGGTAAAAGGACCTTGGGGGATATATTTATGCCTAAATGAGGAGTCCAGAATAGCAAGGGCTGAATCTAGAAGGCTTTGGATGACTGAGAAATAATGAAAACATGCCTAAGTAGGTTGTGTAAGTGAGTAAGATAGATTTATGGTTTCATTATCACAAGTCATGCTCAAGTTATACAAATTGAATTTTAGTATTAATACATTTCCTCTCCCCCCACCTTTATTCTAAGTATTTATGAAAGTGAAATACTAGGATAAAGGAAAAAAAGAGAAGCATACCTAAACTTACCTGTGAGGCTAAGCCCAAAAAGTTATGTGATGCTAGGTTGTACATAGTGAGAGCACATTGTACCATGTAATTATACAAAAAAGAAAGTGAAAATAGATAATTTATTACTAGATACACTATATCTAAAATAATAATGTATAAATCTAGTTAAAGAGAGAGGAAGGAAGAGAAAGGAATGAATACACCTAATTAGGTACACAAACCAATACAAAACTTATTATGTTGCTAGGTTGTGCTGGGTGATGATGGAAGTATATTTAATAAAGATTTATATCAATGAATGATATGAGTACTAAATCCCTAGGAAGTTAGCTCAAGAATGAAAATGTAGGCCCTTTGGTTCCATCATCACCAAATATGTGAAGTTAACAAATCATGCTTATACTAATCAATGTTTGGATCATGTGTCTAATCCCTCTAAATAGGTAGTTCAAGAATACAAAGGCTATATAGTCCTTTGGTCCATTATTACCCCATAATGTGAAGATGAATGAGAAAATACCAATATAGATTAATGTCATATGAGATGGCTCATGGACCCACTGAATGTGTTATGATCTTACAATGTTAGTGTGGATATTCAAATATAAACTAGAAACTAGGCCACTATTGGCCACTTCAAAAGATGGAGATCATACTTGTATAGAAGCCCACACTAAAATTATAATTAAGTCTTAGGAAGCCACTCAAGAAATTTGGTACATAAGAACCAAACTTGTATGAAAGTTTACTTGAATGTGATACCAACCACCTATAAATGGAGTAAGGCATGTAATTGCTTGAAATGTGCACACAAATTCTATAAACTTAGAAATAGAGAAGGCCCATATGCTGCACATATTTCCCCCAATAACTAGTGTCTAAAACATAGATTTTGAACTAAAATTTATATCAACTACCATGTTTGAACTAAAAATGGAAACCCTCATGCCATGCATGATACCCCCTGTATCTAGATTCTCTAAGTGTTGAAAACTATTGATTTCTAACCTAAATTATATTGGAAAAAATATGACTAAACTCACCTCTCTACTTGATTATATAAAAACCAAATATTTTGTTTGTTGGAAAACAACACTGGAAACTAGAAACTTTAGGGTCCAGTGCTATAGTCCCATTTTTAGCATTTTTGTCTAGAGCCAAAACTAATGACTAATCTAGATTCTCTATAATTTGCCTAGTCTAGTTTGCCTATGTTGAGTTCTAGATTCTAGAATGTATTATTATTAAACAATTTTTTTAACCATTAAGAGTGTTGATCTCTATGATAAAACCCCTATTTGTTTCCCCCTCTTTTGAGGGTAGGAATGAAGACCCTACAATACCTTCCCTTAGAATAAAAACCCCTATAAGTGTGTTAATCTACAAAAACATTTGATATAACATTGATATAGACTATCTCAAGATATAGCATAAGTTGTATAGAGAGATTGTTAGATCCATAGGGGTATGCCTAGATAGATATAATAATGTAATAGCATGTGCATAAGAGTAAACTAGGATTTGAAATGTTAGTTGTTAGTTGTTAGTGGCATGGAGAGATGGAGCATGATGTCCATCATGGCATCCAAGAATCAAGGTAAATGCATGATTAGAATCATGGCATAACACACAAACATAAATAATCAAGTAATAAGAATACAAAGCAAGAAGTAAGAAACATGCAAGGGTGACCAAGGGGCCAAATAAGCACATAAGACATATAAGACATTTTCAAATGTCACATACACACAATGGGAACAAGCAAATATTGGCACAAGGGCCAAAATCACATGAAAGGCACACATAAAGGACATTAGAAAGTGTCTAAAGGTACACACATATAGACAAGAACAAAGGACATTAGAAAATGTCCTAAAATGTAAGTAGGAAGCAAATAGGAATTGGAAAATGCAAACACGTCTAGCTAATCAAAGCAAAGAGTAGAAGTATGAAAAGTATTAGAATTACAAACATGCATCTAAGTAATCAAGTAAAAATGATATGAAATACAAAAGTGTGATATATGTTAATGGATGTCAATATATTATCTATGTAAGGAATGTACTATGATAAGCTATCTAGAGTGTATAATGTAAAAATGATATAACCTAGATGCTATAGTCATGTAGAGGATGCCCCCAGTGGGTAGATGTATCGATATATAGCTAGAATGTATAAGTAATTTTCCCCATCGATGGGTGGAGTGAAGCAATCAAGGATCTGGATGGACTACACATGCATAAAGAAGATTAAGTGAATCCTAGTAATATAGATAAATCAATGAACAATATCATAGAACAGTGTAATGTAATTCGAGCTAAAGGTTAGCAATGTAAAACATAGATGATGCATATAATTGACATGTTTTTGTATTTCTAAAGTATTATATATATATATATATATATATATATATATATATATATATATATATATATATTTTAAATATTTGATCTATGTATAATCAAGTAGAGTAAACTATGTACAATCAAGAAAGAGATAATATGTACAATCAATGCTAGAAATAATTGATATTAATCGATGTGTCTTAGATGAGACTTCTTATCACAATGTCTTGTATTGAAGAGTGGAATCATGTGTGATCATGAAGCATGATGAAAATGCTAAGACTATTGCTCTAAAAGATATATGTGCTATAAATACTCTAAAATATCTAAAGTAGAAATTGACTGTGGGGACCCTCTATAATTTTGAGAAGTGGATGCAATTGTAAGGCTCTTAGGGATCCATCTAGAAGTAGGAAAAATTTGTTGAACGTGTGCTCTATGTGTATATGCATGATATCTCAATGAAACTACTTTGGGTGTGAATATTTTAGCTAAAATGTATCTATAATCCTAAAGATATGGAGGTTTATGAACCTTTTGTACTGGTGATGGATATTTTATCTATGTTTGATGCTAAATTGGAAAAAAATGGTGGTAGAGATAGAATTAGTAATGAAACCAAAAATGGCTCTAGAACTAAAATTTTCTTTAAAACTGGAAGTGGTAACTCATATGGAACTCTAGTAACTATGATAACCTGATTAGTGTGAATGAATTTCATGCATCAATATACTATATATGGAACTACTCATAGATTTTGTATCTAAGGTCTACTAAGTAACATGTTAAAAAATATCATGCTAGGAACTTTAGTAAATGAGGTGGTCATGTGTGTAGGACCAACTTATAGAGGAATGAGGATCTCACCAAATGTAGTTTGACTATGTCCACTAAAACCATTGATAACTATATTTATTGGAGTAATATCCTACTCTGTATAACCCAAGTGGTATAGTAGTGTTATAGTACACATGTTAACATTGGATCCATTATCAATTAGAACATTGTGAATGGGATGACCATGAATATAAGGTCTAATGAAGAGAACATAATAATCTATGTCATCCTCAATAATCTCTTACTTGGAAATGGATATGGAAGGTTGAATTGGAATTCTATAATGAAAAGTACCAATCATGTGGCTTAATGGATGTGAATTGATTACCAGTGCCCTATATGTAACTAGTAGAGGATGTGCTTGATATGCATGATTTACACCTGATGTGTCCTATGTCTCTGACTTGCCATGTTATGGAAATGGATCTACAAATATTTTGAGTGAATTATATTGCATTGGTTTAGTTGGAGGAGGCTCAGTTGAAGTGCTTAGATCAATTTGATTTACATCAATTAGTTCATGTATCTTATACCTAAGACTAATGCATCTATTTTTAGTAAGGCTTGGTGCCCTTTGATAGTCACAAAATGCATTTTGATCATATCTTCATGGAAGAGGCTTTAATGGATCAATTTCTATGATAGGAAGAAGAGATATGATGTTACATTCTAACTACTAGTATATAATTCTAGCTAGAGGAACTAGTAGATTGTAAAAGGTCATTGAGGAAGTGATAATAAAGTGACTCTCTATGAGGGACCTAAATCCACATTAACTATCTAATAAGTCAATCCTTTACTATTATTGAATTTGACCTTATATGGTGCTTTGTTTTTACTCTTATTAGTTGTATGTGGTACACTTATGTACTTAAGTTTGCCCATGAAAATGAGTTTGATATCTCTTTATTTTAAAGTGTGACACAATTCAGTGAAAGAAGAGAAACATTTGAAAATGATTGTCTCATGCAAAACTAATAAAAGACTCTATTTGAAGAGGTTTTGTAACTCCTAATCTACCATAGGGCTAGTCATCTTTTCCAATATGGTCTTGTATCTGAGAACATGCTCAGTGAGAGGCTCATTTAATTTCTATTTTTGTTGTGTATTTTGGTCATATGAAACCTTATCACCGATATTGATACTAAAATGTTCTAGGAACATGTTGGCAAGAGTATTAAATGCATTAATCAACTAATTTGGTAGACTATAAAACCATTGTAATGAATAATCCTTGAGTTTCCTTGGAACTAATATAGTTAATAGCTATTCATTTGGTATATAGTCTAAATATGCTATGTGAAAGGCTCTCAAATGTGTCTCTAGATCACCCTTGCCATTGTAAAGTGTGAGCTTAGGTTATACAAATCTAGGTGGCAAGGGTGTAGCAACTATATGCCATGCCAAAGTTATATGTAATAGAGTGAAGGATTCCAATGCTTATATAGATCTAGTGGTACCTTGATCAAGATGTTGCACCTTGGATTGAAGAGATCGAATATCTTACACATGGGTTACCACATCAGGAGATAGGGACGTACTATCTACAACTAGTGGCATAGAAAAAGGTTGGGCTATTATAGGGGGTTGTTGTGACATAGTTACCCCTGTAGTGTCATGTGAAACTGGTGGCTCTGTAGTTTTAGAATATTGACTATTGATTACCTTTTATTATTCCTCTTGGAGGATTCTAATCTTGTCATCTTGAATATTTGGGTGTTTGGTTAAGAGTTCTTGATTCTCTCTTTTATTAGTTTCATCAAAGCTGGTATATTGGGGCATTGTTAAAGTAGGAAACCAATTTGAAATGTGTTTTAATTTTTTGTAATAAGTTGTAATAGGTAATGTGCTAAAATTGGAAAGTATTAGATATAAAAAATGCAAAATTATAAAATAGTAGTTTAGAATTTACACAAAAAAGATATGAAGCTACCAAACATGTAAGGTAATACCATAAAAATCAAAGTAGGAACTAGTATATACAACCAAGGATTATTTTAAAATATTATTTTATAAATAATATGAATTTTTGAATTTGAAATTGATTTTCTAAGCTAAGTATGCAAGATAAAATTCAAAAAATTATGAGAAATTACTTGCTTGAATGGGACCTAGTAGATGCAACTAGGGTTTTTGAGACAAATAAATTTTCTATTATTTACTATGATTTTTTGAAATTTGAATTGATTTTATGATTTTAATAGTCAATCAAAATTTGTAAAAAAGAAGTGGAATATTACTTGAAAATTATTGGGATTTAATTGATGCAGCTAGGAATTTGAAATGATTTTTATCAAAATTGACATAATAATTTGAATTTTTTTATAAATTTGTATAATTGAGCTTGAAAAATTTAGGAAATTTTTGAAAATATTTATAAAATTAGCAATATATTTTTCCTAGTGGTTTGAAAGTGTTTGTATTCAAACATGACCTAATATGTGCAAACTAGGGTTTAAGTGAATTATTGAAAATATTTAAATTAATTTGTAGTTTTTTTATTTTTAAATTAAATAAAAATCAATAAAATATTTCAAAATATTATAAGTAATTATCCCTAGGGTTTTTAGGGTTTTTGTAGAAAAACTCAAAGTTAGGTTCACCAAATGCTTTATTGAATTTAGAAAACTATAGGGGTTAATTTCCTAAATAGTAAATGGGTCTAGATTAAAATGAAAATTAGTAAATAAATTTTCCTTAATTAACCTATTGATTTATTTAATCTAGAAGTGTTTAATTAATTTATAAAAATAGAAAACAAGGGGATAGAGAGTAAAACATAGTTGATTCTAGGTTGAGATAGAGGAGGTAAAGGCTAAATATTACTAATCTATCTAGGTAAACTATCAGAAACATGATATAGAAGTCTATTTTATGCTTGGATAGGATCACAAAAAAGGGACACTTGGAGGTCTAGCATTAGAGTCTAAGTTTTAGCTTTGTAGTCCTTAGTGTCTAAGATTTCTATGTTTTTTGGGTTTTGTTCGTCTACTCTAGGATACCCTATGCCTAATATATCAAGTCTTGGTTATTCATGAATATCTATGTGTAATTTATTTTTTCTTCAAGGATACTAGTTCCTCTTCATTCTTGATAGGTGATCTCAAATCCACTTGGAAAAAGGGGTTAGTGTGTAATATGCATTGAACATGTGATCACACCCCATGTATGGGCATGCTACCTAAATACTAATACTTTTAAGAGGGATCAAGGTCAAAGTATTTATCCTAATTTGAATGTGTATTATGCAATCATATATATGCAATGAAAGTGTATGCAAATTTGGGTGAGATTGAGATGACTCATGACTAGTGTGGGAGCTTGGATAGGCTAGAAATAATAGTGGTTGGCTATATGCAGAGAATATGAATATTTTTTTGAGTTTTCTCTAGTATATTTATATCTTGTGCCTTTTGAATGATTTCTAATCCTTCTAAATGACATTTTAATTGGATTTTATAGGAAAAATAGTGATCTTGGGTTATATGAACTTGCATTAGGCTAACATGGGTAAAGATAAGGATTTAGGAATATCTAATGATTTAAGGCTATTATGGACTTGGAAAAAAACACTTGAAAGTGGCCACACTAGGTCCCAATGTTGTATTCCAACTTATGGCACTATTATCTAGGGGTAAAGGGACCCTAAAAGATAGGGTTGTGCTTGGGAAAGGAGTCTAGGATAGTAGGGGTTGAATCTAGAAGGCTTCAAATGACTGGGAAACAGTGAAAACATGTATAAGTGGGATATATAAGTGAGTATGAGAGACATTTTGTTTGGGTGTCACAAGTGATGCTCAATTTTTATAAATTGAATTTTAGTATGAATACACCAACTATATTATACCTATCTATAAAGTCATTTAGGAATAGAGTATCAAAAACTAAACAAGCCCTCTTAACTAGCCCTATGAGCCCAACCATTAGCTAGATGGTTGTTTCAGAAAACAAGGTCAAGGAGGAAGTTCTAAATAAGTTTTATTCTACACCAATGGACATCACAACACAAGGACATAACACTAGCAAAGACACAATCACCATTCTAAGGTGAGACATAAATAATCAGGCCATCATCAATATAAATAATAAGTGGGGGTAACTAATTATAGGTTGTCAAAGGATATAGAAAGGGATTAATAACTAGTCTATTTTTATAGCTTCCATAATATCCAACTTGGATCCTTTTCAAGTATGAATTCATCCCATTATCCTCTCAGCTATAAATTTATAACCCAAGCATATAAGCATACTAGTTAATGCTTTATTATTCAATTCTAGTCAAGGAATGGTGATCCATCAAGTGTACACTCCACGTAATCATAAATTGGAATAGAAAACACCACATATAAGTTAATATCTATACTCAACCAAATCAAGTACCAACCAACAAAATCAGCAAAGCATGATAATTAGGCAACTCATCTATACCACATCCCCAAGGCAATAATTAAAGATTCAAGTGATTAATCCAAACCATAATTAATTATATAACATAATTGATCCAAAAACATAACAATCAACATAAAACACTTGGTCCATGAATTCATTTTTAATTATAATAATGCCAATAAGTTTCAAAAAGGCAATAATTAATACAATATGCACTTAAACAATAAAATTATTTTTAAGCCAATGATCGATAAGGAGGATTCAAGGGATCATTATGAGGTCTAAAAACCTTATATGATCCCCAAATATGAAAATTAGGTCATATGCATTAATGGGATAGTAGGTTGTTTAATTGTTTTAATTAAGAAACAATCCCCTTGTTATAATATAATGATGCTAACATGGGTTTTCCCCTTTCTCATAAGTGCACAATATACCAAGCACATAAAATTCCCAAATAAAGCCAAAATATAAATGTATCAATAAAAATAAACACCTAAGAGACTCTATTGTAAAGCACATACATATTTTTATAAATGGATTGAATTACTGAATGGATCATGATTATTCAGTTTGTGACAAGGGAAGAACAGTCAATGTTTCTCATATAATTATTCTAATTGGACTCAAATAATTAAATAAAATAAAAATATATATAAATTCTTCCCAAAGTAATGTATATATCCATTTGGCTAAAGTGTGACATTTCATATACTTATATAGCCACTTAAAATAAAACCCCATCCCAATTCAATTCATGAGAATATGTTAACAATGGATAAAACTCAATTCTTTTTAAGTTCAAGAGACTCATTTGATTTTATTTCAATTTTAAACTAAAAATATAATGTTGATCCAAAAACCATGAATCTCATTTCAGTGTATCTATTTTAAACATTTAAGACTCTAAATTGGTTTTTACCATTCAAGGAATATACTAACAATCAATCAAGATTCTACCCTCAATATTTAAGGACACAAGTCAATTTAACTTAAATATGGAAAATATATTAATAAGGGAGTAATTTATCTTAATTATTTAATCAAAACCCAAGTTGCTATTTAGTTTCAACTCATGGATTGAACCCGCATATCAATAGTTATTAAAACATGGTGATGACCCATAGGGTATACATAGGCCAACAAAATGGTAAGTAAATATTTTGGTAAAAATATTTAAGTATATGTAGGGGTGATATAAGGACTCATGATGTATTACCATAACCACTTTATGGTATACACAGGATCATTAGAATCCAAAATCAAACATTTAATAATTTAGAATGCATATAAAACAACTATTAAATACACCTAACATTCCTCAAGAATAGGTGTCAATGATTTAAAGGCACTTGGTCTATATAAATTTAGCCCACACAATAACACATTTTCTAAGTTAAATATGATCAAGTCAACCTTTATAAAATTATACTGAATGTTTCATTTATTTTCCTACAGGGTTTATGTATCAAAGGAATAATGGTGATTATATATATATATATATATTGGTTTCAATAATAATTAATTTCATTTAGGAAGAGAACTAACTGAAGTCAGAGCATCTCACCAATCCAATGTAGGGAAAGGAATTGAAATAATGCAAACAGGTTAAAACTAGTTTAACAATACCTTGAACCATTTGAATCGACCCATAGACCAACATTATAACACCAGGGTTTTGACACCCAAGCCATCCACCTATATCCCAATGTTGATCCCAAAACATTACTCTCCTCTATATTTCTTTCTTCCTTTTCCCCCTAGACATCCACCACCTACCCCTGCATATTTTATTTATTCATTTTCTTACATTCTTTTCCCACTTCTTCCATTGTTTACCCTACCTTAGTATGCCTCCTCCCTCTCTCTACCTACCCCAATATAAATTTTTCTTCTTCCCTCTCCCACTTCTCCATACTCCCCTACCAGTCACCATACTCCCCATCACATCACCACACTCCCTTACTTTCCACCTTCAATGTGTAGAGAGAAAGTATCTCCCCCAAATGTGTAAACACATTCCCATCCCTATGTGATCTCCATGCTAAACCCCATTGACAATGATAAAATATGGCCTTTTTACAAAATTTCAATCCCATGAACCAAAAAGATATTGAAGGTAAGTAATAACAATTATAATTATAAAATATATATTATTTTAAATGCTAATAATAAAATATTTAAAATCCATAAAGTAGAGAAGGTAGATAATAATAATTAAAATAATAAATTAGATATTACTTTAATGTTATTAAATTTTTAAATGTTATAGTGACTAAATAACTAGGCCATTAACACTTATCCAGTCACCCGAGTAATAGATCACATGGAAAGGGTGTCATGGGGGGGATAGGTCTAGGTAAGTCCTTCGAGAGTTTGAAGTGGTCAGGTGTACATGGGAAAGTGAGAAAAAGGGGAAGTCTTATGGAATGGGTACAACACCCAACAATCATGTAGGGAACAATAATAATATGATAGGACATAGAAAGTGAAAATAAATAAGGCATAATAAAATATGACTGCATGAACGAATAACATAACTAATAAAAGGCATGACATAAACCAAGAACATAACGTTACTTATTTAAAATCATACTAAATAGAACCAATTTTCTACCCCAAAAGTTGATGCTAGCATCCATCCTAGCTCATAGTTATCACCTTCAACCACTGAGTGTATCCATTAGTAGTATCTAATCCAAAAATTGATAAAATGATAATGAAGTAATGAACTGTAATCAAATATCAAGTACATCAAATAATTCATAGATCACCAAATCTATAATTTAAAACATTATATTATATATATATATATATATATATATATATATATATATATATATATATATATATATATAATATATAAACCTGTGGCCAACCATCACAACATCAAAAACAATAGCGCAGTCTAGCTAAGTAAGGAAGTGCAACTGTCAACTATACATAAGCCATACTAGTATTTAAATAATCATATCAAGGTGCAAAATGGTAGGATCATAACACAAATTAATCTTGGTGTCTTGAGACATGTTCCTCAATAAACCTTATAAATTATTTTGAATAACTCTACATCTATATATGGAATAAGTACAATACTAATAAAAAATGAAATACACCTCCCAAATTTTTGGAATATATTTAGGTGTAACCTTCAAATGTGGATTTTTTTATGAATAGGAAAACTAACTATCTTAAGATAATGTAAATCCTTATAGTTTCCAAGAGATAAAAACTATTTGGAGAATATGTATTAGCCCTGTGGAAGAAAAAAGAGTTCCTAAGAATGAACATCATGGTTTACTATCCATAGTAGGAGCTTAGTATTTGGACCTTTATTGTGAAAAATATATATGATAGGCTCCATATTCCTAACCCAAATGACCTTTCCCTTGTGAAACTCAAAAATAATCTCTTAATTTAAGGCATGTGGGATTAGAGCTATAGATTCCATTTAAGAAGAAACCACATGTGATAGAAATACCTCCTTATAATTTATATCATAAAATAGCTTAGGTGAAACTATCACACTTGACATAAGAACCAACACCATACTAGATCTTTAAATAGAGACCAAAGTGTATACATATGATAATTCACTTGGTCACTTTAGCGATGATTTCTCTTGTAGTGGTTTATCATTGCATCAATCTTCATAAATGCATGCATTAAAAGATAAACTAAGAATGAGGAAGGATTGGATTGTGTTACCTTATGAGGTATGTTTTCATACTATTTTTTCATATGATTATTATTACTAGTCTAATTTCCTCTAAGTTTACATCCATATTACCTCTGTATCTACTTTTAGTCCTTATTTTTTAGCTTCCCTCTATTCTACTATATTATCCTAATTAATACAATATATTTCATACTTATTATATCCTATACCATATTGGCCACGTTGATATAGTTATGAGACCATCTTTAATAATTTATATTGTTTTATTTTGGCTAATACCATATTGTGTTAACTAACATCTTACAACTATATTGGCTTAGAAAACACCATCAACTTAGATTTCAGGATTAGTTTTGGTATTAGATTCATATTAATAGGGTTTTTATTTATTTATTAAAACATTTATAGCATTCATACACTCTACATTGAGAATCATAAGACTCTTTAATTTTTGGTTTGAATCCTCCAGCTAATGGATTTTCAAGATAATTCAATCCTTTTTAATGGAATCACCCCTAATGATCTCTCCATATTTTATTCTCAACCTATCAATTCTACAGTCATTTAAAAGAGAAAAATATTATTTATCTATTTAATACCCTTTTTTTGTATTCTAAGAATCAAATCAGGACAAGGCATTCTTTGTTTTTCCTATTCTTTATCACACCATAATGGTATGATGAGTCAATTTGTTTCTTTTTTTCCTATCATATTGAGATTTTCATAAATAAAGGTGAAATATATAGATTTTTGATCTTCGTTAGATATGGTCTGATCACACTCATATTATTTCCCATAATTAGTGTTTGGGAGAGTTACAAGGTTTATAACCTTATATTGGATGTTTTGTCTTGTGTTGTCATTTCTTGAATAGGAGAGGTATTTATAGTTACTAACTAAGGATATCTAGGTATTCATCATACCATTTGATATCTTCAAACTAAAAAATCTATTGACAAGTTCCTCTTGAGACAAAGGGGGATATTGAAGCATCAATGTGTCCATCCAAAGGTAACTATCTCTATCCATATATTCTTTCCTTTAATTATTATATTAAATAACATTATGCAAGTTTTCATGATGTTGTAAATTTGAAATAGATACTTCTAGATCCATCATGTTTGATAAATTTAAAACCAATGTTTCAAACATAATATGTGTTCCCATATTCAAGGGTGAGATGAATAAAATGAACAAGTTTTTGTAAATACAACCATAAATAATCTACCCTAAATAATGATAATAAAACATGAAATGCAAAAAGGGAAACGGTTTTCCTTATCATCATAAAAGTAATAAATATACATATACCAACCATAAAAATTATAATATTAGTCAAACCATTGTTTTTTAAAATAATATAATTAATGTGTGATTTTCCACATATTTTTATATGATTCATAATTATCTACCATGACTAACCAATGCCTAACCCATTGTTTCAATTTATATTGTTTGGTCTCTTTTCTATTTCAATAGTTTCCCTAACCATTATTTTCTAATAATCATCCTCGGTGATCAAAATATTTTATTGATAAAAATAAATATGGTGATTTGTGATATATTAGGGTTATGTGAGGGCCATGTTGTATAACCATGAGTAATGAATGTCTCTATTGTGTTCCTTAATCTTTGTTTGTAGATATCTATCATTTTCTTCCATGTAATGAACTCTACAGGAGCACAAAATGATGTCAATATCATTTTTCACCATATGATCTACAACATCTTTAGTGAACTCTAAATGCATTATAATCATGTTATGGGGTTTGAAATTTGTTTGTATAATAGCCTTCCTCTTAATTCTTAATATTTTTTCTAAAATTTTGTCAATGTAAGGAATGGTGATCCTAAGAATCTCTAAATCTATGTTCTTATCTTTTTGATTCCTATTGTTAATCTTATGAAATGATTTCTAAATTTCCCATGTCTTATAATCATTTTCCATTGGGACTTTAATGATATGATATTTTTCTTATCTTAAGTGTTCCTAGTCTAATACATTAAGATCCTTTGAAGATAAATGTTAAAGGACAAAAACATTATGATATGCATGATGGTGTAGTCCAAATTGAAAATAATTATTTGTATGGGTCTTCTTTATATATACCTCATGAGATAAAGTACCATCAAATATTTTCAAGACATTGACATCAAGGAAATGTAATTTGTCCTCATATTTTTCTAGAGTAAATCAAATTTGGTTTGATTTCTCATTTAAATGCAAAGGTAATTTATCAAGTTCAACATTTAATGTGGGATAATTTTGCATTGGTGTCATGTACAAACTTATACCACTAATATATTGTTAGTGGTTATGATTCCAATGATTGAGACTCAAAATTATCCATGAATAAATTTTTGAATTTATTGGAAATAGTGGTGAGCCCATTTCCACTCCTTATCTTTGCTCATGAATTTCTCCTACAAATTTGAAGAAAGTGGAACATAAGTATAATTCAACCAAATTTTTAGTTTTATACTCAATAATAATATGTATAATATCCATAGCCTTATTGAGTATTATTTTGGTGATTAGAGATACCACATCAAAATTAACCAATATATTGTTTTTATTTACCTTTATATTCTTGACCTTACAAAGAAAATTATTTGAAAATTTTAGAAAAAGGGATGAATTTCCAACTAAATGATTTAATTTTCTTTCCATTTATTTTGTAAGGGGGTAAGTTGGCACATTCCTTGTATTAAAAAATTGTCTTAAAGGGATTACATCCTTGTGTATCTTTAGTGCCCTTCAAATCTTAGTGGTAATAGGTATGTAAGGGATAAGTAATTCCTTCTCTCTATCACTAATGGATCAATTATCAATAGTTTTAATGACTACTTTGAAAATTTATTTGAAGGATTCTTAGAATTTTTTTATAGCTTTCACTCGTATTTAGATAGTCAAGAATTTTATCATCATAATCAATCACATCTAAAAGAACCACAATATTTCATTTATTATATCTGAGAATGATAACATCCTTATTTTCCTTAAGATTATTTAGGGAAAGATTTTCTTATTTTAAAATTATTTTTAGGAATGTGAGGCCTTTTAAGAGCAAGTGATCCATATGCTCTTATTTATGCTAAAATATCCACTCATATTTTAGAAAATGAGGATGATTATTTGAAATTAAAGGTGAGGGAAACTATTTAAATATAAAAGATAAATAAAAAATTAAATTGATACAATGGGTTAGGCATTGGTGAGTCACAACCAATTATGTATCATATAAAAATTTGTGTAAACTCACACACTAACTAAAACCTTCTAAAAACCAATGGTTTGATGCATATAATAAATTTGGTGATTGGTATATGTTTATTTATTTATTTAATGTTGAGAAGGTTAACTATCTCACTTTGTGAATTTAATGTTTTACTATCACTATTTAGGGTAGAGTCTTTGTGGTTATATCTCAGCAAACTTCTACATTTTCTTCATCTTATCCCTAAAGATGGGCACACATATAATGTTTGAAATGTCAATTTTATTATATTACATATTGTTTAGTTTATTTATTTGTGGTCTTATGTGTGTATCCTTACTTAGACTCTTCATTATATTGAATAATTTGGTGTATATATATATATATAGGGTTTCTTAGTCTTGTAATTTATCACCATAGGTTTCAGATATCCAATTTGGTTGACCATTAAACCTTACCTTATTTTTGTTTTAACCCTTTTGAATTTTTTATAGATAAGGGTTAAGGGCATTATAATATCCTAATAAAATGGATGAAAAACTATTTTAAATCATACTAATTAAATAAATTAAAATAACACAATATATTGAATATGTAAAATTACCAAATAGGGAAAGTAAAATGAAAATTAATATTATGATAATTAAAACATAACTAAGGGATACCAAAATATATTTTATGGATCACAAGCAAATATGAGATCTACATGCATAGAAATAGGAATACTAATGTTTGGGATCTTATTTTCATATTTTATAAATATTTTTTCTAGAGGCATGGGCACTACCATCAACCTATGGACTCTTGAATCAATACTTACTCTTTGTGTCTTGATGCTTCTATTTGGTACATAATATTTTATGTATTCAAAAGTGACCAAATGTGCCTATTATATTTTTATATCAACTTTTTATAGATAAATGAGGATTATATGAATATTATCTATATGAATTTATAGATCTCAAAACCCTATTTCATTTTTCACTTTTCCACCAACAATTGATAAAAATGGTTATCACATGAGTTGTGCTAACCCTAGCAACCCTGTTATTTCCAAGTGTTGCCTACATAGCCATATACTCTAAGGTGTGCCTCAAACTCACATGTATTTCTCCCTCTTTGACACATGTGTGTAATAGTTATTGTGAAAATATATGATCTTTATCCTATTTTCACCCTTAGTAGAAGAAATGCAAGTGAAATTTAAACTTTTATAATACTTTAGACTTCAATGTTATGGAGATTATTTTAACCTTTTAGGGTTTAGTTTATGTAATTATTATGTTTGATTAAAGGGTTTAATAGTCTAAATTATTGAAATAATATGCATAAAATAACCACTAATTTGTTGTATATTTTTACTATCTTTGACTTTCTAAAAATAGTAATAAATATGAGAAAAAAATACTTATTTGGAAAACACCTGTTATGTATTATTTAAGTGTTATAAAATGAGATATTAATAGGTCTAAGTGTTGTAAAATGGATCCCTGTATCATAAGCCTTCCTAGACAGTAGTGCCACATTTGGATAAAAGTGACATGTTGCTCTACTATCTTGATATTGGCTCTAATTTCCTCTCCCTAAATGATTTATGGGTTTTGTAGATCAGTTATTATTCTAGTTATATTATAAATTTTAGGTCTATGCAATTAATAATTTTTATTGTATCTCCATTTTCCTCTTAAAACCCTAGGTTATTATTCTTTTAAGGGTTTAAATAAATACCATGAGAAAAAGAGGTTAGTGGGTCTAATGTGTTGGATGTGTCATCCAAATCCCTATGTGGGAAAATTGACTACATTCCAATACTCTAAGGAGGTATAAATCCCAATGTAGTTCTCCCACCTAATTTCTTGGTGAAAGTGCAAGTGAATGCTAGAATGATAGTGGCCTTGAGTGCATTGAGTGTGATTGAGATTGAAAATCTAGAAAATCTAAGATTAGGGTATTTTTACATGTTAAAATGTAGAATTAGGAAAAAATATGGATTAATAACCTTGATTTTTCTCAAACTGTTTCATTTTTGAATAGGTGTTTTTGATATCATTTCCATATAGTGGATAGAGGTATAAAATTCATGTATTTATAGTATTATATAGCTTATATAGACAATAAAATATTCTTAATCCAACCTTAAGAAGCTTTAATTTTTGAAAATATATTCATTCAAGAAAGATATGGCAAAGGACACTACTACCATTTTGGGGATACAAGCACCACATGGTGCTAGTGTCCTTATTATGGTGCTAATGTCCACCTGGGATAATAATGTCTACAAAGGGATAATATTAGGAAATAAGGGTTTGAGATTGCATTTAATCTAAATAAGGACACATACGGTCTACACAAAGGCTATAAAAGTGTGATAATAAGATCTAAGATAGGACTAGGTATAATCTAGGAATAAGTTATCTCAAGTAGCACTATTAACACTAAAATACCACTTTTAGGTTATCACATTTTCCCCCTTTATGTTATAAATGCAAAAAAAATAAATGAATAGTATAAAATAAAAAAAAACATACCTAGACTTACCTAGGAAGGGAATCCCATGAATCTGAGTTTGAGTATGCAAAACTAGGTCTGCATATATGAATCATGATCTAAAGCATGACTTATAAGTGAAAGATGCATAAATTGAATCCTAGTTAAGAGATATCAAAATCAAAAGACTTTTTTGAATAAAGAAGTAATTGAGTAAAAATATGAGAAAGAGGAAAAGAATAAGTACACCTCATTAGGTATGTTAAATAATGCATGAACTTGGTGACAACCTATGTGTGTGTACATGTATATAGTGATCAAATCATTGAATAGTTTGGAATGAGTAGATAGCTTGATCAATGCTATTATGTGGGAGGCCTTTAGAAATTTCTCTAATTTTGAATCCATCATTATCCAACCCTACTTGGTAGATCATGACCTAGGAATAACTTGGATTGGACTAAAAGTGTGTCCAAATCTCTCATGTGGGTGGCTCAAGAACTTAAGTAAGATATGAATCCATCATTACCCACTCATATATATTAGATGCATCTAAAATAGAACTATATAAATTAATAGAAATGTCTAATTGATTATATCTAACTATGTATTTCATCTCCACAACCACTCAAGGAGATTAGGTGGCTTTGAGACAGTCAAGAATGTCAACCACTGTATATGGAGTAAGGCATGAAACTAGTGAAAGCATAAAATATGATGTCAAGTGTATACAACATAGATATGGCATGGAATTTGTCATTCCATCTAATTAGTTTTCGTGTACTTTAGCGTATGGAAATAATATGCCACATACATTCCCCTAATTTGATATATGATTATACTAATTATATACTAAGTTATAATAACTATATTTGAGTATCTAAACTAAATATTGAAATGATCATGCTACACATGATGCCCCCAGTTTGAGAAACTAATATGAATCTGAGTTGAACTAGTGTGAATCTAATCAAAATATAAGCATAACTATCAAACCTATGGTTAAACCTATGCACACCTATATTATACTTGGTGCATTATTATAGACAATTTGAACTATCCTTAAACTAGGGCTATTGGATAGTAGCACCACATCTTAGATATTAGTGATATGTGGTGCTAGTGTCTCTATTTGAGTGCTAATGTCTATCTACTCTAAATTTTGTGTTACTCTACTAATTTTTGAGTCACTATTTTTTCCTATGTTTACATCTATTTGAATTTATTAAATTGAACTTGTGTGATGAGAAATGTTAGGTAAATGCAATAGAAGAACTTTATATTTGTGATAAACACCTATGAATGACCCCTCTTTTGAGGGTATGTTTTGAACTTTTGAAAGAACTATCCTAAAAATAAATAGTTTTAAAAAATGTGTGTTAGCTAGAGCATATATGATATGTGCATAATAATCCAATATAATATGAAAACATAATATCATAATGTAAGATAATCTAAACATAAATATGTAATTTAATATTTATGTCAAGTCTAGCATTCAACAAGGGTATAAATATAGATGTAACTAATGCATATAACAATAAATTTGAGTAAAAATAAGTAGTTACCTAGGGGCATGGGGCATGATGTCCATCATGACACCCAAGTTGGAAGGGTAGATGCATGAAGTCCCTCATAGCATCAAAACTTATGTGTCAACAAGAAAAGATAAGTGTCATGGACATGACTCATATAACAAATCATACATACAAAACATGTGATGCACATAAAATAGGCCAAGGGGACACAATAAAGGTACATGGGCATGTGTCACTAAATCTATGAAAAGAAGACATACAAGGACATGTTTAAATATCCACATATGTAGGTAACAAGCAAGTTAGATTAGATCCAAATATAATTATATATTTAAATGTCCACTTACATGATTAGGAAAGCAGACACAAGGGACATGGTCACGTGTCTAAGGATACATACTATGAATATAAGTGATGTAGATCTAAATAACAATGGCATATTCAAATGCCTTTGAATAGAAGAATCATAGAAAATAATTTCTAACTATGAAATCTATAACCCTAGTGGATAGATGATATCAATTCTTGGTCAGTGTAGTGGACCTAAGTCTTGTAATAAATATGTGGGCACTCAATAAGAACAAGTGAAAAATGTATGTATGATAAAATTGAATATAAAAAGATAGATATCATATGTAGTGTCTAGAAAATGTAAGAAATATAAACATAACAATACATACAATATGTAAATTTTGTATTTTATGAGTAATTACTTGAATGTTTTTATGTTTGTGAAATATTATATTATATTTATATTTTATGGAAATAATTTATATATAAGCAATATCAAAACTAACTATGTGCAATGAAAGATAATCCATACTAACCAATGAGTCTCATGAAAGACTCACTATCACTATGGCCTATGTCAAATAAGGGAATTATGATCATGTGTGCTATGTGAAAATGAAATTTGGTCCCATAATTTTTTGTATTGAGTGACCTATCTATATATACCTATGTAGTGGTAATAATAACCTATGGCATTGACTATACTTATTTGTGAACTATGGTAGACACTATCTCAACTCGAATGGCATGGTGAAAAAGTGACAATAATTCTCATGGTGTGCAGGTGTATAAATATCCTCTGGAACTAATACTTTTCATCATGTAATATTGGTTAATAGATTTTTAGACTCTATGTAAAATATATTAAGTTCTATTATGCATCATGTATTTCAAATATCTTGATTTATTGTTGGACTATATTCTAATTTTTGTGATCTCTTGTAAAAATCTTGATTGGTGGTTGAACTTAGATTGTACTATTATATCCATAGTTGTTTCCAAATATCCTGATTGGTTTACAAAATAAAGCTATGCTCTAAGCTCTATAGTTATTTTTAAATATCTTTATTGGTGTATAAACTAAAGCTATGATCTAATCTCTATGAATTAGCTTCTATCTCTATTGAATCTATGGTGCACAAGATATTTAATAAAAACATGTCCTAGAAATCACATGCCTCATATGATGAGTAACCAATGGCTCCTAAAAGGGAACATCTTGGGATAAATATATCATATAGGAGTGTGATCAAGGAGACTCTAAAGATTGAGATCTCAGTACCCCCTATATGAATGTTATAATACCTCAATTGACATATGAGTCAATGTGATCTTAGAGTGCATAAAAATTATCATCTGAATGTCCATTTATCCTATAAAAATTACAATATGGTTTATTTTATATCCTATACAAATGGTATGGTAGATAGTGATGAGTATAATGAAGGGTGATCATCCCCCTCTTTAATAATGTTAATAATATGTCATGAGGCTTATATCTATCTAAAAAATGTATGGCCCCACTATTAGTGTCCTTTGCTCAACTCACTATAGGAGATGTTTTATAGTTAAGTATTTTTAGTATTTATTTTTTATCCACTTATTTCTTAGTCAAGAGTGAAGTAGTTTCTTGTACCATGTTATATGACTATGGATATGATAAACCTACATCCAAATCTACCTCTAAATGTGTATAAAATAGTCCCAATTATGTTTTTAATGTTATAGTTATGTTACATAGATTCCAAAATGATTTGGGTATATGATATAATAATTTATCTTTAAGAGGAAAAATGAGACCTCTAGTAAAGATGTACTACACCTATAAATCTATCGACTGGTAAATCAACTAATGTAAACATGATTTGAATCTTATAATGTATTTAATTGTTGGTTATATATCACCTTGGTGTAATGAGGGTAACCTTTCATGTGTGAATTGAGGTCCCTTATTTTATATTTAGTGTCTTAGAAAGGTTGATTCTAACTCTTCATATGTATGTAGTGACCCATTAGGGATTGTATGTTGGAGCCAATTTATTGTTTCCCCATCTAAGGACCTTATAAATAATTATATTAGATTCAACTTATTGGTGACATGTGACATGGGTTTCTCATAAGCCCTAAGGTACAAGTATGGGTCTCCATGACCATCAAATGTAGGTAATATTGGTATCTAAAAGTTGGGTAGAAACCTTATAGTGAATATTTTGTATGGAATAGGGTTTCCATAGATAACATTGGCATTGGCCTAAGATTTATATGCTTTATTATCCAATTTGAGATGGTGTATTTGATGTTGTAAATCAACAAAGACATGGATCAAGTAAATTACCACTTTTGACTAAATATTATCATCATCAAGGGCTTCATTTAATGTTTGGACTTTTTCATTTATCTTAACCATTGGTATATTTCAATGGGAAATTTTTTTAGGGAGGATAGTTTTATCTCCATAACCTTTGGAGGTTTGACAGCTAGGACCTAATTAAATTGAAATGAGTTATCATCCTCATTATAGTTAGGCTAAGAAACAGGTTCTACTATAGTAGGGGGATTGAGGGAGATTCATTGGTATCTTTTATTTTGTTAATTTGTAAATATGCATCACATGCTAATGTATTATAAGGTACATTATAATCATGTGAGTGTTTTAGACACCCAAAACTAGCTACAACTAGCTTCCCACTAGACTTTACATTGATTCCTACTAACCATTATAAATTAAGCCTAAGAATCATTAAATGTCCCAAATTTGGCCTTACATCATTAATTAATGCTCAAAATCATATTGACACACCCCTATTTTGGTTATTATATCTTATGAAACAATAACCTCTAATGGATTGATCCCTAATCACTTTGTACAATAACAATTGTTAGTTTGGCCTCTAGACCCATTAGATGGGGCACTAGATCAAATGTTGAAAGAGCAAGAAAGAAAATCAAAGTTAATGATCTAATTAAAAAAGATGAAATGCCTAGTTGAATTATTCATTTGAAATTAAATAATATCTAAAAATGGAAATTCCAAAAATAAAAATATCAAAGCCTTTCATCATTGCCTTTATGATTTGTCCAACTCTTTGAAAATATCCTAAAATATCTAATTTGTGATCCATGACAAGTAATTGATAATCATAATTTCATGACAACTATTAACTCTATTGTAGTTATTTTTAACTCACGTAAGGTTATTTTTAACCCATTCCAAACCCAAAATCAACCTTAACTTACCTTGGCTGAGAGTTAATTCTTGAGGCTATAAATGTAAGGCCATGCCTATTAGTTTTTAAGCTATTTTGGTTCAAAGTTATTATGGGAAAATATATTCAACAATATTTTTTGATGTAGTGTTATAACTACTAAATTAATTTAAATTAGTGTTACCATTCCCAAATTTTAATCCAAGAAATCAAATCCAAGGTTCCAAGGAGAGAATTAGCCAAGCAAGCTTCATTGTCAAAGACTTCTTGATGCACAATATAAGAAAGCCATTCAACAAGCCATTTATAACTCCAAGGAAGGTAAAAGAGTGTGTTATTTTATATTTTAATTGTTATTTCACATTTTTACTTATTACCTAAGATATCCCTAGTGTTTAAGCTAGAGGTGTTAGGATTTTAGTTCCTTTATTTGAGTTTTATTTCTTGGACTAACATAAGACTAGCCTCCCCTCAATGTATTCCTTGATCACATGTTGGTACACCTAGTGGGATAAATAATCCCATATAACCAAAGAGAATGATATTATACTTTATGTATTGCTAATGGATACATAAAATTATTCAAAATTCAAGTTTTAACTTCATTTTTGACATCTTTCTATTTTAAGTAACTCACAGATTGTAGGGATAAATGCCATTTTATTTAAAAATTAATAGGAATAAATGTTAATTTCTTAGATCGATATTGATTACAAGAATCAACCATAGTCCCTATGAAAAAAATAGATCACAAAGGAGACATAAATAACTCTAATTTTTCTTGATGCTTTTATCTTCATTTTATGTCTAATAACTTGCATATTGTTTGTCTAACTCATTTCTTGCAAGATCCAATTAGATATTTTGGTTTTGAGCTCATTTTATTGATCATTTATATATTAAAAAAAACATATGTTTTTTTCAAGAAAAATTGATGATCTTTCAAATTAATTTTGATCTTTGTGGATCAACATCGATCCCTGTGTGGATCAGGGATGATCAGTCTCTGAGACAAAAATAAAAAAACATGAGAGCTAAATTCTAAATTTTGTTTTCTCACATAATTTTGGCCTTAAAAATAAGGCAAAAAATATAACAAATTTCAGGTATTAAGGTGAAAAAATTAAAGTTTAGACATGGTTAAATCTTACACATATTTTATTTGGTGTTTAAAACATACTTAGTTATTTTCATCTCCTAGTTTTTTTTTAATTTTTTACAATTTTATTGATAACTAATGCCAAGAGGATAAAAATTAATAACACATTTAATTTTTGTGACATAAAATTAACTTTCACATTGGTTAAATACTCATAAGAGTTTCATTTTTATGTTTGTTTGATTAAAAGTGTTTGTTTTAGAAAAATGAATGATGTGTGTATGCTCTGACTCCATCCCCTTCAGGGAAAAAAATGCTCATTATTTTACCTTTGTCTCTTTATTAAAAAAGTGTGTAATGAAATTCATTAAGGCCCTCCCCAAAATCCATATGATTTTGGTGACTCAGATTTGACCCTAAAGTCCTTCCACTTTTTTTTTATTTTCATGCATTTTGGCTTGTGAGTGGGAGTTCATCACCTCTTGATGAGTTATCTAGAGAAGAATTGACCTAGGAATTCATATCCAAATATTTTTTAAATAAAAATATATGGTGGGGTATATAAATTTAGGGTGGCCCATTCGGATTCTTGTTTTGAGTGGTTAAAACAAGCTCTATTAGTAGTACTCAGCCTCAAAACATAAGGGAAACTCATACATCACACTACACTAAGAAAGTGATAGATGTAGTGGTTGTGAAAAGGAAAAGACCTTTTCACAAAAATATAGTTTACATGGATAAACATTACATGATTACATCTCTAGCATTAGCCACACTTGGGACAATCTAGAAATAAATGAAAATTGATAGTTTAAAACAACCCAACTTTTCATGAATATATTGTTGATGCAGGTGAAGTAGCCTAAAATTAAATGTCACCATAAATAATCTTGAGATAAGAGAGGTCCTAAAAACCCTAATTTTCATTCACTTTTAATTCTTGGATTAACAATTAAAATCCTCTCAAGAGTAACTATAAAGGTAGAATTTGATAGTACTATACAAATTTGTCAGTTTTAGGATTTAAAATGTTACACTTAGGTGTTTATGTCATTTTTTTATTTTTAATTACATTGTATTGATTTTAAAATATTTTTTTTGTGATACCACATAAAAATTATTCTTGTGTATACATCACTCTTTTATTTTAAGAGTCACTATGTCATTCATTTGATATCACACTTTTGCCTTAAAAATTTTAGTCAAACCTTTGTGTGTGGAACTTAAATGAAAAGGGTGTCATTATGTTTACCAATATATTTCAAATATTATGCCTTGGAGTCTTTAAAAAACCTTTTTCCATATATTTCAATCATGATAACATCATTACACTACCTAATTCATTTCAAATATTGTGCCTTAGAGACTTGAAACAAACCTTTTACCATATCTTTAGAGCATGATAATGTCATTAAGATAATAAAATTATTTATAATAATTATTTCCTTGTGTCCAAATTCAAAATTTTAAACCAAAATCATGTGTGTTTTTTGGGGTCTATACCTAATGCCAGCATGCCATCCATTCGTGTCTAGATTTTAACTTGTCATAAGAAGTTTAGTTTTCTAAGTAGAATTTTAAATTAGCCTTGACAAGTTAAAATCCAAACATTGATTAATTTTTCCTATGCCTTGTTTAATTTTTGGCTATACATAAATATTTCACTTTTGGGTTATGTAACTTAGGCTAATTCATTATTCAATTTGAAAACTATTTTTGTGCCTAGATTTAGGGAAGTAGTCTATCTTCCATATGCCTATTGTTTAATATATTTTCCCAAATGACCAAGTGTTTATTTAAAATATTAATTCATATATTATGCAAAAGTGTATCAAATTTTTTATATTAAATATCTTACCTTGTTTTTTTTAAAGTCTAGCTTTTGTGCCATTTCTAAAAGACACAACAATTCTTGTTTTGG
Organism: Torreya grandis; assembly: GCA_037957365.1. NCBI lineage: Eukaryota > Viridiplantae > Streptophyta > Pinopsida > Cupressales > Taxaceae > Torreya > Torreya grandis. Next base: position 239,858 of record JARHVA010009548.1, on the reverse strand, counting down.
GACTAGCTTTTGTGCCTTGTTTTCCAAAAGACCTAGCAAATTATATTTCTTTAGACCTATATTATACTTTTTTGAAACACTTTATAACTAAAATTAGTCATTTTAGTTATATTTCATCCACTTGACCATTTGTTTAAGAAATTTAACATTAAACATTAGACATTAGATTATTTTAGACCAAGTTTTAACACTAGACCTTTTTGGAGATATAGATCCATTCCTTAGAATAAGTTAGAACAAGTTTGGACCATTTTTTCCTTTGGACATTATTTTTAGGATTTTATATAAATCTAGGCATTTTTCATGAAACATTCATCATTTATTTGAATGTCTTTCTATACTCATAGTGAAGCTATCCAGGATATGATAATGTGGTTTCACAAGATAACTTTGCTCAAGATATGGTGAAGATGTAGTTTGTGAGATTGATCCTTATCCTCCTTACACTACTCAATCTAGGTAACGAATCCAAGATCTTATGTCCCAGTATTTGGTCATCACACTTCCATATTCAAAGTAAGACCAAGAATAAATAATACAATAACTTGTTAGTGTACCATCAATTATAGATGAAGTTAAATAACAACCATATTACGTTATGATGCCATCAACATATGATCCATATTTTTTTCATCGTCACTTACTTAAAAATAAGGATAAATCTTTATTAGATCCAAAGAGGTAGGGGACAAGTTTCCAATAGAATTCTTCCATGAGAATTTTCCAGGTTTAGTTAGAGTTCCTTTCAACATACCTTATAATAAAACCATCAAATAGGCATCTTCTATTAATTCTTATATGCTCATACCAATATCATACCAAGACTGACGTATGCTTGTCACAAAAAAGGGTCTCATGGAGGACCATTTTATATAAATGTAGACAACATACCAAACCCATTTAAACTTAGCACATAATTTTAATAACATGACCATGTCAAAAACTCCTCTAATGAATTTAGCTCCTTCAATTAGGGTAATAATTAAATTAAAAAGATAATATAATTTAGGTATAGAACCATTTATGCAAATCACTTCAATTGGTGACATGTTCAATGTCCCAACTATTAAAGAAGTGTTTCCTACTTCTACATATATGAATGTGCCAAACATAGTGGATAACATGATAATGTCATCTAATCTAGGCCAAAGTGGTTTAAATGCATCAAAAACTAGTCCACAATAAGTCCCTCTAATAAACACCATGATTTGTTGACAATAATAAGAGGTAGGAAATCCTACATCCCAACCACAATAAATTACCTCTAATCCTCAACTGGCTTCTTCTTCAAGCACAAAACTATAGGGATTAATTATTCAAATTCCAAATAGTGTATTGCCTCAATAAAACATGATGAATTCTACTCCACCTCACTAGGTGACAACTAACATTCCACAAAATAAGCACAATATAATATACGAATGTAATATAGGTAGAATATTCTACCACCTCAATAGGGGAAACAAATATTCCCTCTCATTAGGTGGTGATAATTATACCTCAACACTCATAGACTAGGATGCCTTTATAATCATAAACATTATCTAATAAAAAATATATGTCCATTGGTCAATGACAAATTTAAAACACTTTATAAGCATCTACTTCACAATAAGTTTTCACACAACAAAGATGTATCATTGTCCCACAAGTACCAATTAGGAAATAATTGCCTTTCATTCTAAATGTGGTATAAATATAATGATAGGACCTTAGTTCACAAGTTCCCCTTATTCACCTAGGTTTGACTAGTCATCAACATGTCCCTACTAAACCTCAGTAGGCTTAATACTTCACCATGAGCCATATCATACCTTCCAAGCCACAATTCCCCCAAAACCAGGCCTATATATTGAATCCAAACTAAAATATTTCACTGTAATGTGTGCAATTTCAAAAATCACATCCCACTCCATAGATATACATTCTTGGTTAGTTTCATCATCAAACTAACATTCCATAATAAACCATTCTTCTATTGTACCCTAGTTAAAATAATCTGCCTTCAACCACCCAACTTCCACCTTAGGCCAATTTTCAATCTAGTTTCTTAGCACAATAACTATAGTAAATAAAGTATGTAATTAATTCCATTAAATTATGTACATAGACTAATAATTTTAAGTTAACTGACATGTGTTAATACCCATTCAACATGGAGTATATGAAGATACCATTTCCTTAAGGGTATAAACCACCAAATTTTGATAAATATAAGGGTAAAGGAGACCATAAGGCCCATTTAATTGAATAATTTGTTGCTTTCCAACCAGTGGCCTATAGTGACATATATTACTCCTCTTATTTCCCCAAAGTCTAGTAGGATAGGATTTGGAATGGTTCTTGAAATTGCCAAAGAACTTAGTATCTAATTTTGATGACCTCTCAAACAAATTTGTAGAGCATTTCTCTTACAATATTTAACATGATATTTCATTGGTAGATTTAACTGAGGTTAAATGGAAAGTTGGTGAATTTTTTTCAAGATATCTACATTGATGGAGAGTATTTACTATTCATTTCACTCATAGCTTACCTGATAAACAATTGGTCACTATGCTCACCAAAAATTTGCATAGTGAGATATCCTATTATCTAAAGTTATAGTGTGCACATAAATTTAAAGATATCATAGGTAAAGGTTTGTTAATTTAAAATGACCTTATTAACAAAGTGATTATTAGGGCACCTCATCTAATCAAAATTATAACTAAAACCAAGGAACATGAAAATATCATAATGAAAACCAATTTTAAATGTAAGTGTCGACACTGACCTAGGCCAATAATTATGAAAAATCTGAGAAATTCAATCACAAAAAAAAATGTTTTTTGAAATTGAGTAACCAATTCTTGACATATCCAAATGGTAAAAACACCATCTTCTCAATGAATGCCACATATGTAACTTACTCATCAACAACCCATTCATAAAGTGTAACCTTCATAATAACCTAGACCATCTCAACAAACATAGAAACAATTACCTTTAAAAACCCCTCCTCCAAGAAGAAATGTGACTACTTGTCACATTTTTAGTGACCTTATAAAACCTATTGAATCCATGTTTCATAAACTAGTTGTGGCTTATCTAATTAGTTAGCTTATACTGAAGTATTATCTTGAGGTTATTTCATAGCTATATTGGTATAGAGAAAATGAGTTCTATGAATACCATTGTGTTCATAGACATAATTTACTCTATTGTGTGCAAATCAAACACCTTATTGAAAATATGTTGGAAAATAGGGAGATTACATTGAATAATAGAGCATCTACATCTAATCATAACCTAGGTATTTATCAAAACCCTTTTCTAAAACATAATAACAACAATAAACAATATAAATAATGAATGCCATAAAAATAACCAAAATAGTATCAACAACCATAAAAAAAAAATACCAAAAGCAAAGTAATCCTTCCTTGACTTGGGAGTGCATACGTGCATACCAATAAGTAAGGATTACTAATTTTAGACCTTATATCGATAGCTCATCATCATTTTGTGACCACATAAAAGTGAAGTAACAACTAATACTTATCCTATCTATTCCCCTTCCACCATAATTTTCTAGAAATAATGGTCCTATATCTAATCATGATTATGCAATCACAACTTGACAATCAAATATTACCATTCTTGACCCACAACCACATACCACTGAACACATCTGACCCACCATTTTAGATAAGAATAAGCCATATACCACTGTGAAGGAAAAGATAATAGATATTTTTGAATAAATTCAAAATACACCTATATAAATCTCCATTTTGCATTTTCTATGTACATCTACTATCCACAAGAACATCTTTATAAAATTCCTAGGCCAATCCTTAGTTCCCAATGGAATAATCCTAGAAAAATTCTAAGATTTGGTTGGACATCTATCCCCATCCTAATATTTTAACTTTAACCAAAGTGATATGTCATCCCTTGGCCCTATCCATAACAATCCATTGTAGATTTAAGTTGGCATAGCTTGGCACAAATTAAAAAATGTCCCCATAGATAATGGGTCAGGCCTAAATATTGTGTTTATGAAGCTCATCAAGCATCTTAAATATACAGTAGAAAATTTATATCCAAATATAATCACTATCAAGGCCTATGACAATAAATAATGGGAATCACAAGGCACCATCATCTTAATAGTTATCATTGGACCCTTGAACCATGATGCACTTTTCTATGTGTTAGACCTAGACTTATCATATAATTTATTCTTAGGTATACTTTAGATAAATTAAATTTATGGAACCCATTTAACATTACACTCATGTCTCAAGTTATCTGTTTTAAGTATGGATGTCACCATTAATGGAGATGTACAACCTTACAAACATAGCAAACATTTGGAGGTTAAGTATGAAAGCTATAACTATCATTTTGGCCTAGATCTAGTTCGCAAAAAGGATAAAAGTAAATTAAAAAAATTTGATTTACCAAAGGATAAGTCATATGGGAGACCTAAATCCAAGCCACCTTCCATGGAATGGAAATGAAAAGGAAAAGGAAAATTTCATAGTCTAGCTCATATCATTTTCACACTAGCCAATAATAATACCCACTTGAAAATGATGAAATTTAATTAGATAATGACAAAATTCCTAATTATTAAAAATATGCCAAATAACCCATTCCTAATAGGATCATAAAGAATAAATCATATGAAGGATGAGTCCTTGGTCTTAATCAATAGGGTACACTAGAGCTAATTTTTATAACACGGTACAAAGGAACCTATGGTCTTAGATTTAAACCATCTAAGTGTGAGCCCATGTATCTTATTCATGTTCCAATACCAATAACTAGTGATGATGATGTTGGAAGTGAAGCAGAGTCTAGTTATAACATCTACAAAGACCTTATTAATACTAATTTGTTTGACACCCATTCCATTTGTACCCTTATCCTAGTTACTCACAATAATTTGCTTCCTCTATATCACACTCAAATTATATACTAGGACCAACAATAATACACAATTCATGTGGATGAGTTTGATAATGATGAGTCCTTTTCTAATTTTTTATGCCTAAGAGACAATGTTCTACTAGGAGACCACAAACAAGTGTTTTAAATTAAATTAGATCTTGTAGCCTATTTTAGAGAATGGGTGAACAACCTTAGCCACAAAAAAAAAAAAAGAACATTGAGGTCACAAAGTGAAAACCTATTTGAGTTGCTTTTAGACCATGATAAAAGTAAATAAAAAGGCTAGTCTTCTAGTTAAAACCTATTTTAGGTACAATTAGTTGAGGGTATTCACCATTCCCTTATTGAAGCTCAAGAAACCACCAATGATGAACTTTCCTATAGGTCCAAGTTTATTTCTAAAGAGTAGCATGCCTTTGACTAAATCATCTAATAGTTTCTAATAATGTTTGTAACATGGATATCCCTACCATTGGGAGATTTCAATTCATCATATCTAGGATAAATTGATGAACTAGTAAAAATAGAGGATTTTATAGTTTCAGACTAATTCAAATCTTTTCCAACTATTTTGGAAGATGGATCTACTCTCCTTGTAGAAAACACTACAAAAGTCAACATCGAGACTCCAAACAACACAAAATAGAACTAGGTACATCTCTTACTAATAAGGAATATGAAATCTTTACAACCCTTTTGATGGAATTTCTTTACATCTTTGCCTGGGTCTATTTAGACATGACAAATTTGGACCCCACCTTGATTTTTCACCATCTTATTGTGCATACGAATACAAAATATATGAAGTATAAATTGTGCAAGGTGTAGCCTTAAATTTGTTGTATTAGTAAAGAAAGAGTTATGAAAACTCTTAAAATTGAGGTGTGTTTGACTGATTGACTACTTTTTTATTCTTTTAAATTAACCACAAGTGCCCTTAGTATATAAAGAACACTTCTCATTTTAGAATTTTGAAAATTTAGAGCATGAGTTTCAAGTTTTAGCAATCTAGTTGCCTGTGACGAAATAGTAGGAGAGCAAGATAAACTTTTCCACAATATTTATATGATTTAGTGGTTGGGAGCCACCTTGGTCCATTATTTTTGAATTTCAAAAGGTTTATGCTAATAATTAGTGAATTATATCCTATATTGAAGATACAAACTAGTCTAAGTGGATATTTATAATGAAGCTAAAGCTAAATTGATCTAGTGTAAAAAGGATCAAAGAGAAGGGTAAGGTAGAAAATAAATGAGTGATTACAAATTTTATTCTCAAACATTATGACAAAGAATAAATTGAAACTGAGTATGCATTCAACCAATATTTAATGCAACATATCCTAAGGATGATATAAAGAGTCACAAGTAAGAACTAGGTCTACTTTAAGGATTTACTACTATAATATAATAACATTAACACATCTAAATACAGAGCAAAAAGAAGTGAAACAAAACCTAAGATCCTCCAAATAATCTAGCATATGCACAAATTATAAACCCTATCATTATAAAATGCAACTCAAAATTCAAAGACACTATTTAAATTCAAGACATCTACTAGAAATTGAGAGAAAACTTATATTAGCAATTGATATATCAAATATGGACAATCCTTACAAAATTCATTGATTATATTAATTTATTCAAGTGTAAAAAATTGTCTCAAAATTTTCTTCTCCTTTACAAATGGTAATACATGACTTTATAGAAAGATTAGGTATCATACCAATCATTTACAAAATATAGGTGTACAAAGATAAGGATATTTGTCCTTACAAGTTCTAAAATACATGTGTTTTTCAAAATCATACTAACCTAGAGGAAAATATGATAACAAAGTAGAATATGACTTTATAATGGATTATTCTATTTCAAAATTTATAAAATTTTACAAAATAGAATATTATATAGTTTGATGGTGGGGTATTTACTTGTCATTGTTGGAGGATGCTCATGGCTTTAACATGTTGCTGATCAACTAGTTCTAGATCCATAGTAGGATTTAGGATAAACTACTCCTCTTGATCTACCAAGTCATCAAGTTAACTATCATTTATATCCATGCCTTCTTTAATTCACCTAGTTTCATTTATCCTTTTTCTTGCATTGAATATCATTTTTTATATCTTACTGTTATCAACCCTAAAATTACCTTGGCTTTTTCCTATGATTTTGTGAGTTACCAAAGTAGCCCTATGTTTAAATTCTTCATCAATTATGATTCCAAGGATAATGATTTGTGTAATATATATGAGTATAGTCACAAAAAATTTCTCAATTAATGTAATTAGTTCCTTATCATCTCCCAAGAGTCTTCCCACATCATTATGCCAAGCACTCAAACTTTGAACTTTGTTAACCATAATTCCTAGAATTGTGTTAAAGTGTCCTAAAATAATGGTTTTGAATCTTGAGATATGTTTCCTTACTTGAATGTTGAGAAGTTGGGCTATTTTTTCCTCCAAGGATTATCATTGGGTGATCAGGCTCTTGTTCAATGCACACTACCACTCTAATGCACTCTGCCTTAGTTTTATTATTTTGAATACCTTAATAATGTCATAATATGAATCATCAAGAATTTTTGTCATGGCTTTAGGAATGGATATAAATACCTGTGTCTCTAGGTTTTCTTTTTTCTTTTCCAAATTTAGGATCCTCTATTTCATTCTTCTGACCCCTACTTGAGCCTATGCTAACTAGGCCTCAATCAGACTTTCCACATCCTCTTCATGGATGGTAGCTTCACTAATCTAGTAGCCTCCCATAGGGTTTAATCCTATAAAGGGATCCACCTTTTTAAAGGTGAATTCCTTTATTTTCACCATGTATGTGTTGGTGGTAACCCTCTCCAATCTAGCTAACTCTAGATTAAATTTCATGATGGCATATGAACTTGTGAATTTTAGAGGTTCAAGGACCTCTAAACCTATGATACTTGATGCTCCTAGAGCATCCATATTTTTTCCTTCTAGTCCTTGAGCAACCACAATTCTCCTTTCTTCTTGATCCTTCACCATAGCCCTTATCCATAGATTTATGTCATCTTGTATCTCAACATCAACAACTCTTATCATGGCTCATGAATGGGAAAGAGATGGGATATTTTGTAGTTTTGCATAAATGAATTAGTTTGGGATAACTAGTCCATGGATGGGGAATTCATCACTAAATAAATTTATCTCACTTATGGTTGAGAGATGGCCAATTTGGGTCTCTTATTTGGTCCCATAGGAACCAATGGTATCTCTAGTTTCCTCTTCTCTTTGGATGGCATAGGGACAAGCTATTTTAATTTATCATCTCTAGGCTCTCCCTCGTGGACTTGGGATTATTCAAGTTTCTCCCCTTCCCTGTCTATATCATATGCCTCTACAAGCTCCTTGAGAGCACCCTCAAGTGTTTTTTTATTGTTCCAAGGTAATCATGTCTATGTATTTAATTCGGTAACATGGCCTTTGGGGTAGTATTGAATTTGAGGAATCCTCCCTAGGTCTCTCTTCCAATCGCACTTCTACTAATTTCTCCTTGCCCTTGCCTTATTCATCTTTTTTTCTCAGGCTACCCCTCTAGCTATTTATATTCTTTTTCTACTTAGGGCTACTATTTTGCTATTCTAAATTGTCTAAGAAACAAATGATATTACAATGGATGAATTTTACATGCCTCTCTTAATGGTTTATCATCCTTGATCAACCAGTGTTCTAATCTGATGTTATGCCCTTGGATCCTAGTTAACACCTCTTCATATTTCCTAGCTTTAAAATAAATTGTGTCATAGACACTAATTTGATGCATGTACTCAGGCTTGGGGATCTTATTATATTTCAAATGCTTACCCACTATGTTCTTTGGATCCAAAATTTTGAGTTCATCTAGGTGAAATCCAAATGAATCCCTATGTGTGGACATGATTTACACCTACTTCTAGTCTTTTAACATGGTCTTCCCAATGTTCATGGGGAAGGGGTGGAGTTGACCCTTCCTTTTCTCCTTGCATATCTTATCAACTCCATTAATGAGTTGGGTAGTAATTTATTTTTTAGACAGCTTGTTGGGAACATATACTGGCAATTGGTAAGGTTAGGGCAAGATGCCTTCAATCTTGATAACTATACAATCAGGGTAATACCATATGTCCCCCATCATTTCAACATACTTATTATTAAGGGGGTGGAACCTAGGCATGGGAACACCTGTGATGGCATCCACTATGACTGAATAAATGTAGTCACAAATAAACTATATGTGATTCCTATATTTAGAGATATGCAATTTGGAATAGTGGTGTGAAATAGTAGTTATGCCATCTAGGGACCAATTCCTAGTCCCTGGGAATTTAATTGAGGCAAGTAAGGCATCTAGTAGGTATGACATCATATAAAACTACTTGGAGGTCTTCCTTTTTATAGTAGTGAATTGATTGATGAAGAAGACACTAATTAAATCTCCAATTGGAGGGGTGAGCTTTTGTTCAACTAGGAAATGCACAAAGTGGACCTAGATTTTATTCACATAAGTGGTTGAAGGGGCACCAAAGGCTAGATTAAATAAGGTCATAATTACCCTAATGCCCTCTCTAAATTAGAATATTGGGATTTTGCCTTGAAATTCCCTAAAGATATGGGGTCCTTAGTGCAACCAAGACCTAAGGACAGAGTCCAGGTCATGATCATTGGTCCATTCCTTAATTTTGGATAGTTATACATGGGGAAGGGGGATCCTATAATAAATTTCAAAAGACATAAGAGAAATATATGCTACTTTCTTGGAATTTCCCTCTTGAATGATCCAATCATTATCAACTCTATAGTCAAAAAATATGGGAACATAGATATTGATACAACATAATACCTCAAGTTTTGTCATGGCATGGTAAAGGCCAACCATCTAGACTATAACCAGGTCATACTACTTCCTACTTGTGGTGGAAATTATTTGTTCCTCTTTGTAAATGGGTGGTAACTCCTCTACCCTGAATAAGATCTTAGACCAATTCCTAATGCTTAGGATATTTAGGGCTGCAAGGTCTAATTTGATATCTTTCAAGATCTGACCTTCATTGTCTATCAACAAGTATAGCTCAATCTCTTCCTTTAATTACTATCTATGAGCTACCATTATCTCTATTCCTATAAATTGCTCACACCAGATAACAAATGATATTTGTGAAATCTCTCTCATGCTCAAAAATAAAATTAAGTTCTCTTTCGATCAAATTTTAACCAATTGAGTCCATTTGGTCTCTTTTATGTAGGGTTTAGGGTTTTAGAGCTTTAATGGCAAAATATATCTAGGCTTTGGCTTATACGTTCCTTGGATTTGATTTGGACCTTTACCTTTATACCTTTGCATTTTTGAGCCCATAATATATTGTATTTTATTCTTTTCTATATTTGTGGTCCCTATGTGGCATTGGTCTAGGCCTTTCATGACATTTTTCATAAATTCCATTAAGCATTAGCCATTGGCATTTAAAAATGCCTCTTTTATTTCAATTCATTAGATCAAAATCTAGGATTAACACAAGCTATTGATTTTAATCTAGGCCCTCTCTTATGATTGGTTCCTTTTGTTCCAAGAATTATAGTTTTTACACTCAGTGTCTTTACATGTCTCACCATGCTTAAAATCTTATGTCAGTGCTTGGATGAATGAATGTTGGCCACATGGTGAGCTCACAAGATTTTAAAAAGTCATGAGTGCCTTCATGTCATTGGATCATATTTTAGTGATGAAGTGTAAGACCTCAGATCATCCTATTAGCTCTACCTCAAATGATCATTTTTCATGCATTAGAATCATAGGTTTTAGGGGCCTCATTGAAAATTCTATGGGAGCCTCACGTTGTTGGATCAAAATCTAGTGATGAAGCATGAACTATTGATCTCCAGAAATTCCTGAACTTTAAGTTAGTACATTATTAAGACTATGAATTAGGCTTAAATTATTTAGGCTAATTTTTATTGTGTGTTTACTAAACATGGAATAAACCGTAGGATAAGGAATTTATGCCTAAGTTTTTTGAATTTATGCAAAGGGGACCAATACTAAATGTTTCAATCCAATGTTTATGTCATGTTTAAATAGTCCCAATGTATGCATTGGTATAAAATATTTATGCCAAGGATTTATAAAATATTCTCAAAAGGATCAACATGCCATAATGGTAAAAAAAAATAGGATTAAAACTTTTAACTAGAAGCATTTTGTTTAATTTTAACACTATAAGGACTCACTTTTTAAAATAAGACTTAGTATAAGTTTATAGTTTAAGGTTTATGAAATTTAAACAAAATGTCATGGGGAGATTAAAATATAGATTTAGTCTTAGTTTATTTTGTGTATAATTAGATTATAAGACCATTTCCACATTTTGTAATTTGAAGAATTCTAGTGTTTGAGCATTTTTTGAGCATTTCCCTTAGATTTTAAAGCCATTTATGAGCCTTCTAACAATATTTTGGAGTGCATTTTGACCCCGAGCATAATAATTCATTAGCTTAAATTTTATGGCCTTGTGTCCATAAAATACATCCTCATAGACATTAAATGATAGTCATGTGAACATCTATTTTAAGCTAGTGAAGTTTTTAATTTGATGGGCTTAAAGTTGATGATTGTGTAGACATCAAATACATCCTTGCAAACATCAAATGATGTTTGAAAAAATGTAAATTTTAAGATTTTAAAATTATTTTGACCTATTTTGAGAATTCCACTTAGCACATCTATGAGAATTCCCAAGATCTCGGACTTAATTTGCTCCATCAGATCATAGTCTGTGATGAAGTGACAGTCATAAGATCATGATCCAAGAACTTGATTATGATTGGTTATTGCTACCAGGTGGGTCCTTTTGATTGTAATCCTTAAATTCAAGGGTGATATGTTTTGAAAATTTAGGACTTTTGTAACCCTTTAACTTTTCAACTTCACCTAACTTAATTTAATTAGGAGGCCTTGACAAAGTGAGCACTATTGATTACCATCTGAGAGCTTGAATGTGATTGGTCCCAGGAGTTATGTGTAGGATATTTTTGGCTTTACTCATGTCATATAATCAAAATGCCATGAGGAAGCATGAACCATTAGATTATCAAATATGTATGTTGTTAAAGTCAGAGCTTGGGCTTTCCTCACTCTGTTGGATAAAATGTCATGATAAGGTGAAGGCATTGGATCTTGTGAGATGTAAGGAGGTTAAGAATAGGACCAAAAATATATAAAATACTTAGGATTAAGGTGTTAAGACTAAGGTCTCACTCATATTAATAAATACATTGAGGCCTTAGGATTAAAACCTTATGCTAAGTTGTAAATCAAAGGATCGAGCTAACATAAAATTGAACTCAGGGAGCCCAAACATAGGCTAAGGTGTTAAGACTAAGGTCCCAATTGTATTAATAAATAAAATGGGGCCTTATGGATAAAATATTAAGCTAGATTAAAAAATATTTAAACAGACCCTATAGAATGAACAAATAAGTACTTAGGGATTCAAAGGAACATTAAAAAGGAAAATAATAAAAAGGGAACAAGCATTTTAAGTTGAGTTTTAGTTGTGTTGAAAAACATGACTAAGCTTAAAATATGAAATTTATCCTTGGCTTCGAAAAATGGATTTTAAAAAGGTTCCCACTGATTTGGTTCCCACCAACATTAAAATTTAAATTGAGGGCTTTGGACATGGTTTTAAAACATGAAATTCTCAGGGATAAACACCATGAAACCTGTAACTAGATCAATAAAGGCCATTTATTAGTGATGTTAGTCCAAATTAAAGAAAAAACAAAAATAAGTAAGCCTAATTTTAATAAATTAGATGATATTAAAATTCTTAAAATAATCTTGACATGCCATATTTCATGTTCAAACTTTAGGGTTTCTCTAGGGTTAGAATTATCAAAAAATACGGGTATGTTGGTCTCAACACTACTCAAAGTGGATCTTGAATGTTATTGTAGTCAATAAGAAGTCAGAAGGATTTAAAATATGTACTAATTTTAGAGATATAAATAAGTCCTACCCTTTACCAAACATTGACATGAAATTTGACTCCATAGTGGGGTATGAAATGCTTTCACTAATGGATGGATTTTTAGGATATAACCAAATTTAGATTTCACCAAAAGACCAACATAAAACAACATTCACCACTCTGTGTGGAAAATTTTGTTATTAGGTTATTCCATTTGGTCTTAAAAACACTAGGAGTACATATCAAATATCCATGACCTTCATATTTCATGATATGATGCAAAGCATTATTGAATAATATGTCAATGAAATATTGGGTAAATCAAATACCCATACAAATCATCTAGCTACACTATGAAGAATGTCTGAGAGGCTTCATGAATACAAGGTTAGACTCAATCTTAAGAAGTATGTTTTTGGTGTTATTTCAAGAAAATTACTAGGCTTCATTATCTCTCATAGAGGTATTAAATTTGATAATATTTCAAAAGTATAAGCCATTATCAATATGCCACCACCTTCTAATCTAAATAAAATCCATAGTTTGGAAGGCAAGATCTAATATGTCAAATGCTTCATTTCTTAGTTATCCAAAAAATTCCATCCATTTACATGTCCAACAAATTCCATCCAGTCACTTGTCCAACAGATTCCATCCGTTTACTTGTCCAAAAAATTCCATCCATTTACAAACTTTTTTAAGAAAGGTGTTACATTTCATTGGAATGAAGAATACTAGAAAGCTTTTCAACATCTAAAGGACTATCTTACCAATTCATGTATTTTTCTACCTCTTGTGCCAGGATATTTATTCCTACTATATCTATCTACAACTGAGAGATCCTTGGGGGTAATTCTAGATCAACATGATCATAATGGAAAATAACATGCCATATACTATTTAAGACACACACTAGTTTAATATGAACACAACTATACACCCATAGAAAAATCTTCTCTATCTATGGTTTTTGCAACACAAACTACAACATTACATGATAAACAATAAGACCATATTTATTTCTAAAGTAGATCCACTCAAGTATCTACCATACAAGATATATTTAAAAGGCCACATGGCTAAATAGATCATGCTTTTGAGTACGTTTAAGTTATAATATTCCAACTAGAATCTTATCATAAGATAAGTACTTGTAGATCAACTTGTTGAAACTCCCCTTATAGATATTGAACCTCTAGCTTTCCAATTCCTAGATGAATCCATCACGACCATAATTAAAATGCCTCCTAAGGAGAAATACTAGAAGCTATATTTTGATGGATCATTCACCTCACATGGATCAAGGGTAGGCCTATTTTTTATTACACCACAAGGGGGGTCTTATCCCTAAGTCATTCTAGATCACATTTCCTTATACTAATAGTGTGGTTTAATATGAAGCACTTGTTGTAGGTATTCGATAGGAAGTACAATGGAATATTCAACATCTCAAGGTTTATGGTGATTTTAAGTTAATCATCAATTAGGTTATAGAGCACTTTCATACCAAAGATGACAATTTGGTACCATACAAGGCCATTATTGATACTCTCAAATAGTATATTGACAACATACAATTTGAATATATACCTAGGTTGAGTAATAGAAAAATAGATGCCATGAACACCATTGACTCTTTGATTTTTCATCTAAACAAGGTCAAATAATATCAATTCCTCATTGAAAATATTTTAGTGCTAGTTCATGAACCTTCAACTATCACAATGATCTATAATATTATTGGTCCCAACTTTATATGGTACTTAGACCTATCTACCTATCTCTATTGCCATATTATGCCACAAGATTTATGACACAAATAATGAAAGGCTTTTACCCACAAAGAAACACATTTTACCTTACTTATCCCAACTCTTTACTACCATAAATTTTATGGAAATTTGCTTCATTATTTAAATTTGATAGACACAACATTAGTGTTATGGAAATTTCATGAAGGAGTGTGTGGATCCCACACTGGTGAGGCTATCCAAGCCAAAACTCTCCTACATACTAGGTATTATTAGACAACTATGGATTTAGATGTATTTATGTATGTTAAAAGGTGAGATAAATGTCAAAGGCATGCCAATATGATTCATGCCCTAGCCAAAACACTAAAAACAATGATTACTCCTTGGCCATTTGATACATATGGCCTCAATCTCATTAGGAATATTAACTCAATTTCATCTAATGTCCATAAACATATCCATATGACTACTAAATATTTCACTAAGTATATTGAAGTTATACCCCTCACTTACGTGATTGGAAAAAAATTCCAAGTTTATTTTTAATCATCTCATCTACATTTATGGTATCCCATCTGACATTATATATGATAATGGTAGATCATTTAAGAATAAGGATTTCAAAATGCTTTTTGTCAAGTACAACATTAATCAGAAAATTTATACAACATATTACCCATAACACAATGGGCAGGTAGAAGAATCGAAAAAAATATTATCAACATCCTTTAAAATATTTTGAATGATTTTGGTCATGATCTACACTTCCAAATATTTCATTCCTTATGGGCATACTGCACTAATTACCATACCCCAATAGGATCCACTCCATATTCCCTAGTTTATGGCACTAAGTTCATTCTTCCCATTGAGATCAAATTACCTTCTTTGTGCATCTCACTAAAACATGTCCTAGATGATGAAGATAACTAAGTCACTCACCTATAAGATCTAGAGTTACTTGATGAGAAACACATAGATGTTTGTAATAACTTATAATCATTCCAAAATAAAATACATAGAAAATATAATTGGTGGGTCAAACATAAGGATTTTGAGATTGGGGATCTTTTTCTCAAATAAAACCAATAAAATACCATGGCTGAGAAGAAGCACAAGGGAAAGTTCAAATGAAATTGGATTGGCTCCTATATCATTGTTGTAAATTATGGATCTAGATCATATAGGATCACTACACCAAATGGGGATGAACTTAATGAGTTGATGAAAATTATACACATAAAGCATTAACTCACTTCAAAGACCTAAATTATTATCTATGAGTCACATTTTTATCCTACCATAATATCATTTTTTTAATTTGTACCTTACCCTATACCAATGTAATGGGATATCTATGAAAAGGGTGAAAAAGACACTATTTGTAATGGAATTAAAAGGGAAAATAGAAATGTAGGTGATGCACCAATTTTATATCAAAACTTATTCATGGAATGAACACTATTATGAAAGGGATAATCTTACACACATTCTTTATACTCAAGAATGACTTCTACAATAGTGTTTCAAAAGAAGAACTTGATAAACATAGTTTTTACAAGCAAAGAATGTAGAGAAACTAAATCCACGTGTAATGCTTGAAATAAATATGATATAGACACTTAGAGGACCTTTATAACATCAAAAATATTTTATGAAGGTATAAAAACAATACAATATCATAGTAAAATAAGTGCCTCATTATGTTATATCAATGGCAAACACATACACTTCACTTAAAAACCAGAAAAATGGAGAAACGCAAGCTTATTATTTATCTCAAAAGGTGAGTAAAAAATTTGGAATCCTTTTATAAAAACCAAAATCAAAGAGTTATGAATTAAATTCTCTAAAATGAGTTCAAATAGAAAAAAACAAATGCTTAGAGACAAACTAGCCCCAAAATAGGGGTCTTCAAACTTGGTCTTCTTCCTCCTTAGGTGATATGTAGCACTTAATCAAAAAAATTTAAAACTTACATATATATAGTGGGGTATATTATAGAGATTTATTTTATATTATATACTTTGAAACATCTTAATTATTATTGGTCAATCCTTGACCACTTAGAGAGTGAAAAAATCCTTGTTATACCCTATATATACTAAGTCATATGTCTATATTGAATAATTGGTCTTGCCCCTTGAAAATGGGACTTTAAGTCCTCATTTACTATTCAATAAAACATTATTATAGGACATTAAAGAATTATTTCCATGATACATGGTTTGTTAGAATATTTCAAGTGCAATTTTGGCTCCTTCAACAAGCTTAAGTGTTGGTAGGAGAGAAGATATTTTTGGAGATTTTGAGACTCTTTAAAATGTTCCCAATTCTTAAAAATTTATCCTTGAATTTTTATTACCTCATTTATAGTGTGTTTAATGTTCATTAAACTTTAAAAAATCTTTTTATAATTATTATATAATGATTTAGTGTTTAGGATCCTCAAAAAGCTCATTTTCATCATGGTGTAGAAGGGAGAAGTGGAGATTTTCTTTAAGACTACAAATTTATTCCATGGTTGGTTTCCCAATGTCATATAATACTTATAAAAATTACTTTTAAGACATCAAACACTCATAAATACCTTATTTTACACCAAAACCATGAATTTCTTCTCAAATACTTGTAGCCCTAAAAATAGCTAAAGCTCCTTGTCTATAATAACTTGGAGATGAATATGGAAAAATAATAGAATTTTTTGATACCCACTATCCCATTACATCTCCAAACAAAATTTAGTTATCATATACTAAGTGTAGATGGACTTTATAGCTCATTATCTCTCCTAAATTAGGCATAATTAGCCCTCATAAGCCTAGAAAGTAGAAAACTTGATACTAGGAGATCTCACATGTGTGAAAATATATAAAATAATTTTATTAAAATTTTAAAAAAATTAAAAAACCTCCATGTCAAATTTGGGTCCCTGAGACATTGTGGAAGAGTGTGAACTAATAAACCACTTTATTTCCTAATCTTATTTTGAGCATGTTTAGGACTGCCTTGGAAAATGATCTTAGTTTGGACACTTAAAAAATATCCCATGAAAATTTTTGGACTTTAATATCTAAAAATAATCCATAAATAACACATCCCATGATTTTGAAGTTATCTCATTCTCATAACACCTTAAAAACACAAAAAATATGCAAAACCAAGTTATTTTGGGTAGTCCATATAGTAGTCCATACAAGTCAAGTACATGTGAATAACCTAATTAGATTCATAAAAAAAATACAAGAGGTTATATGATAAAATTGTGTCATTTCATGTGAATTATAAGTCCATTTATCTTGATAGGTCACAATCAAGGTTTGATAAGTGTTTAAGACCTACCTAGGATCTTAACAATTGTTCATAAAGATGGGACATCCAATTGACCTCCTTATACTTGTAAAAAATTCTTTATTTACATATTTATCTATCCAAAATATATAAACTCCCTATGATAAATGTGAGATATAGTATGAACATCTAAATTTGCTCTTCAGGTGGCTTGCTTAGCGCTCTTGATGTTTAAGAGAGGTCTAATTGAGTTTTGGCTCTCAAAAATTAATATTACTATTGGGAGAGGTTCATAAACCTTTAAAAAACCATAACATGATTATACATGCTCTATAATTCCTTTTTACCCCATTATATTCATTTCATATATTGATAAAGGGTATTGGGGTTTAATCTTGTCTCCTTCTTTCAAGCCCTCAACAGTATTTGGATTGAAACTTGAGTGTTGGTATCACTTAGAAGTGTGTTGAGACCCTTACCATCAATTTTATTTCCCTAAAATATTTTTCATGAATTTTGTCATTTCTTCTTTATACATTTGAGTTTAAGTGGACCCCTAAGTCTCATGGCTACCCCTTGCCAAAGGAATGAGCAAGGTCTAAGACAAAATAGTGGATATGTCCACTACTTATTGAACTTGAGGATATTATGGATGTATTTTTCCAGTCATGATCACCATATATACCAAATTTTATAGTTTTATCATGATTATAGAGCGTTGAAAACACCAAACTCTCTTGTGATTGGACTGGTTTTCTAGTGACAACAATGTTTTTGATTGAGTGTGTATGAAATTGTGAAACATCAATTTTGATTAGTCTTTACATGATTTCTATTTGGTCTCAAAATTCCACTATTTATCCTAAGTATATCTTTTAATAAGACTTAGGACCTTATCTATACCTCCATTTTTAGTTTCAACTTAACCATCCCTTGATCTTAAGTTTGTAGTCTATAGGTGTCTCTTTTAGGTTTTAAGACCTATTTTCTTGGAGTTTAAGCCTCAACATTCTCATCACTAAAATTTATTATTATTTGAAATAATGTTAGTCCTTAAATTAGGTTTTCTAACCCTTTAAAACCATATGTCTCTTATCTTGAGCCTTGACTGAAGAACTAATCCTCAAATAGGCCTATGTGTACCCTTAAAGTATGACTATGTTTTGTGTAGTTAGGGATTAATTATTTCATCACTTATTTTCTCTTGGTCTTAAACTTTATTTATATCCAAAATATGTTAAATCACCCTCAATGTCTAGGACTTTCCCTCTACTTGACTTGCTTAAAACCATCATATGTGCTTTGTAGCCTACAGGTGATGTTTAGAAGGTTACCTTACCTACATTCTTATTATTGAGACCTCGTGAATAGTTCATAGACTTTGTGTAAGTCTCAAATTTGGTTTGAAAACCTTTTAAAATTCTCTATCAACTCATCTCTTTATCTTTAGGCCTGAAGGTGGAATGAACTTGAAGTAGGCTCGTAGATTACTTTTAGGGTCATTTGAATGTGTACTGGAGTTTAGAATTTTACCATTTGATCTTATCAAAGTACCTTGGACTTTTTTAGAGTTAAATTTAGTTTTCAAATCACTTCCTAACACTACACTACCTCTTCTCTTGACTTTAAGCTCCTATGATAGATTATTTTCTTGTTTTGACAACTCTTTGATCTCATACACAACTCCACAAGATTATATGCCTCTGCACTCTCACTATCCACATTTTCATTCAAACCTAATTAAGCCTATTTTTAGGTTTTATGTGGTTATTTTTCATGTTTTTTTAGGTGGATATTTGGTCCATACTGAGGACCTATAGGATTGAGGCCTATAGGTCTCATTTGCTTATGATAAGGGCTCAAAGCCACTTATTGATTGACCTTAGACTCCTTACAAGAATATAAAACCCATGATGCCTCCCTATCACTCTTAAAATTATTTAAAATCTTAAGACAAGCACAAATTCACCCTTAACTCTCTTAACTCACAAAGCATATGACTGGAGGTAGAGGTTGTATTGCTTCCTGTATGGTTGTAGGTATTTTTCAAGATGCAAAAAGACCTTAAGAAGGTCATTGCCATGGATTTATATCTTTTATTACATTTTTATAGCATCCATAAAGTATCAAACTTTCCTTCTCCACTATCATAAAACTTATTATTTCATTAAACCCTGACTAACTTAAGATAATGTTGACTGACTTAACATAATGTTGTAAGTTCAACTAACCCTTGATTATATCTCCTTTGATGGTTTTCTTACCTTGATAGGTTCTTTAAATCTAGTATTCAACTCCTTAGGATTTTAAACATTTATTGTTCACTCAAATTTTCATTTGAAGTTCCAAAACATATTAAACTATTCACTATATTATCCTCATAACATAATACTCTCTCAAACGTTCTCAACTATAGGAGTAGCCCTATAGGTGCTTGATTTGTTACCTTAAATGAATTTTTTAAAGTTTGAATCTCTTCATAATCATTGATCCTTATATGCATAAGTCTAAGGAGCTTGAAATCTACTTTGAAGTTCTCTCTTTAACCTAATACACATTTCCAAAACTTGAATTGTTATTCAAGACATTTGTGGATGTTTCTCCAAAGACATATCAACTCCATATATGGTATTAGAACTTCATCTTAGACCTAATGGGCCTATTTTAACAATATTTTATTATTTAAATAATTCCAAAAACTTGTTTAATATCTTAACAAATATTGTTTCCCCCTTTCGAGGCTTCTAATTCATCAAAACACTTCAAAACCAATAAACTTCCTACTTGTTCATACTTAGGCCTAAATGTTGAAACTTACTCTTATTGGTTTTAGGAATCACTATTTACTCATATTTAAGACTAATTAGGTTTATCATTCTGAGAGTTTTATATATTCTAGTGGTGTTAGTAAGGTTTTCCCTAATCTCTTTAACTTTCTTCAAGACTGTTGTAGATGACTATTTCAAAACTTCATTCTCATATCACCTTGTATAACATTGTGGAGAGTTATTATTGGTATCAAGGTAAAAATACCCATATAAGGTTGTCATGATGTTCCTATTAGACCTATGTAATCTTATTTTCTATCTCACACCATCAAGTCTCCTTCACCATGATATACAAAATTGTATATGGGCAATTAATCCTATTAAGCCTAAGTCAACCCTTTATTATCATGAGCATCATTAGTCACCTTAAAGACAAAAATTAACCAATTTTAAACTTGATAATAGTTATATATAATCTCATGAAATCTATCATAAAGTTATTACCTCCTTGATCCTTAAATGGTACAGTACCAAACCCTTTGAAACCTTCTTCAGTAGACAGTCTACATAGGCCTCAAGGATTTGAGAACATTGTTTATTGCTTATAAGGGTGAAAATAATGTTGATGTAAATTTATAACCTTATATGTATTTGGAAACATGATATTAAATACACTCCAAATAGTAATGACCTTGAAACAAGAAAGAATAGCAGTTGCCTTAAACTATGAAAAAATGGAGATTTTTTTAACAAAATAGATCTCACACATGGAAAAAAGGTTTGGATAAAATTTTAACATGATATAATATAAATTATACATATCCTTCAATTGTACTCACCCATTAAAACTACTCTAAATTACTAATTTAATGAATAAAAATGAGCATATGGGGTTTATTGCTAGTTTTACACCACCTAAGGTTCTTAATGATTATTCATAAATGAGAGGAGATGAATCTAATGAAATATTACCCAAATATTAAGATTAATAAGACCCCTTCCTTTTTAAAAATTTAAATACCTAACTTTCTTTCTTCTGTCCATACTGAGCACTTGAAAATTACCCTTGTGAGCTTGTGAAGAGGGTGATGAAGAAAAAAAGGTACTTTTTAGACTTTTCTAATGTATGAGAGTTTAAAAGTCATGGAGATGACCTTTATAATACCAAAACACACCTTTAATTCATTTTCACCTAGAAGTGGACTCCTCAAGTCCATATAAACCCATAAAACTACCTTCTGAGCAAAAATGTGTTATTTTCATGAATAAACCATTGTTATGACTTCATTATGACATTATTACATTAAAATATAATGTTAAATCCTTAAAACATGTAATGGTATGTATATTTAATTTTAAAAATCTTGGAATCCCCTTAAAAGTTTCTCCAAGTACAAAGAAAGTTAGTATAAAGGAGATGATCTCATGTAGAGTAGCTATAATAGCTCCAAACCTTATTTAAATTTTGATGACCTCTTCCACATATAATTAAATAATACATGAAATAAATTAATCTTGATAAATCTTATATTTGTCATAATTCAAAGCTAGGTTTCTCCAAAAACCTTAGACTTTGCTAAAAAAACTTAATTTCATCAAACAAGACTAATAGGATTCAAACCAAGTGACAAAGTGAAATAACTTGACTAAAAGACCATATAACCTCTTAACATATGATTACATACCCCTAAAATCTACTATATTGACTCTGAAGGCATTGGAAATATTTCTTAAGATATACTTTAAACAATGCTAATGAGGCTAACAAAACATCATTTGAAGACTACCAATGGCATGACAAGGCTATGAACAGGGTTGTAGAGGCATGATAAATAAATTTTAGAATCATAGGTGTGAAAGTTTGACCTATGAGGTCATACTTGTAAAAAATTTGGTGACTCAACTAGGAATTATACATACTATACTTGAGAACCATTAAGTTTGCATCTATTTTTGGACTCAAAAACTCACTCACACACTCTAAAAACACATGATCAGACCTTGAAAACTAATTAAAAATCTTGACCAAGACAAGGTGAGATATGACCTCCTACAACAACAGACATGACAAGACAACAAAACCAAAAAAAATAAAGGAAACTAATCCTAATAAGATATCTAATGTGCAATAAGCACTTATGGAATCAAAACAAAAAAATTATAAAACTAACTAGTTGAGACAAAGCATGATCCACTTAGATCAAAAGGGAAATTCTTGAACTTACTTCCTCCAAGAGATGGTACAAGTTTTAATTCAAGGTGTTTATTAAACATGATGTTAGATGAGTTATTCTTATTTTCTACCAGCTCTTTTAGCACTTCTTCAAGTGAGTCATCAATAGCAAACCAGTCACCAATGAAGATATACTCATCTTGTACTTTAAGATCTTTCTCGTACTACTTATCAACTACAATCTTTTCAAGTGATACCTCATCTAAGTATTTTCCTTGAGTCTTTATAGCATCTTGAGTGACCTCATTATTCTTATTAGCTGATTTAAGTTCATCAAGCTCTTCAAGGAGATTTGAATAGTCAACCTAAGCTACATCATGATCTTTAATGAGTGACTCTTGATCAAACTTATCATAAGCATGATCTCCAATGGGTAAAAAATCCTTGCAAAGGTCTTAAATATCTTGGAAAGACTCAATGTACATCTACCAATTATCCTTTTGATCAAATTGAATGAGATCATCTTGATCTTGATTAATAATATATATCTCAAATTCATTTGACTTCAACTTGTAGTATCTCATATAGTTATTCCACATCAAGACCAACATTCTCCTACACATTTGAGATATCCTCTTCAAGACCATCTATAACCTGATTTATAAATTTTAACTAAAGTGAAGTATCAATGAAAAACTTTTCATCATACACAATTTAAGCATCCTCTTCACACTCTCCAAGAATCTCACTTGCAGCTACAACCTCCTCTATCCTCCATAGAGTAGGTTTCTCTTAAAGGAGGGAGATGGTGTCAAGGTGATGGAAATAATTTATTTTATAGGGGGTATGATGCATGAGAGGTTTATTATGATCATATTTTAGATTTTTTAGAGAAATGGAAACATCTAGGGAGTCTTTAATAGGAGGGAAAGAGAAATTCTTAAAGACCTCTTCATTTTACTCCTTCCACTTGGCCATCACCTTATTAAAATGTGAAACCTCCTTTTCCTAATGGAAAACTTGAGATTGAGGCATGATTAAGGAAGAAGTGAAGATATAAAAAGGTTTATCCTCTTAAATAGGATCTTTAATAGGCATATGATTTTACTCTTGAATCCAACTAGGAAGCTCTGTTAGCTTAAGTTTAACATGGTTAAGAACTTCATGAGGATAAGAAACATAAGAAGACTAGTAAATAATATAATAGGGATATTGAAAAAACTAATTAAACTCACTTTTATACCTCTACCAATCCTCCATTGTATCCAATATAAGATTACACACCTCATTCCTCTCCAATGGATCATTAGACACATTTCAAAATAGCCCACTCTCTTCCTCATACTAAGAGGATAAACAAACTTTTATTGCACATGCTAGTATTTTGCTCTCTAAATCACCCATTCTTTCTTAGAAACAAGGCTTCTCATATGAATCATCATAGCCATATGTGAAAGGTTAAGTCTAGTCATAAGATCTATATGGTTCATAAAGAAGGTAAGAGTCATACTCTTGATAGTAAGGATCATGAGAAACTTGATAAGGTTAATCATAGTGCTGATAAAACTCCTGGAAAGGCTGATTAAGATCATAACAAGGATAACATGATTCATGAAAAATCTTTTATGATTAATCATATGGCCAATAAGGGAGTATATAATAGTAATTATATTCATACACAACCATCAATCTTAATGAATATGATGAATTAAAAACACCACTTACTTGAACATGTGCCTGGACTACTAAAACTAGTTGATAAAAACGTTGTAACATGAAGGAATCCTATGATTTTGATAATTATTAGTGTCCTCTACTACTATAATAAATTTTCCTCAGCTCCAAAATTCATCTATACTAAGGATAATACATCCCACTAAGCATGCCAAAAATTATTATCAATTAGGAGTATGCCCTTGAGAGAAAGTGTGTTATTTATAACTCTTGTTGGAACATGGAATATATTGGAACATGGAATATATACTAAGTGTGGGTGAATTTTTAAGGGAGATACTCTATATAGATGTCTATTTCCCTTGGTGACCTCACTAAAACTTGTTATTTTATACTTATTAAATACTGATTATAATAATGAAAAAGGTGGAAAAGACACTTTTTACAATGGAATTTGTTAAGCACGGGATATATTGAGAGGGGGGGTGAATCAGTATATCATATATCTTATAATAATTTCCCTTAACAAAACATTCAAGATATTTAATAAAACTCAAATAATAAACATCACACAAGAAAGAGAGAGACCCAGATATAATGTGGAAACCCAATGTGGGAAAAACCACGAAGAACAATCTCAAGTATATGAATGAGCACAAACCCAAACAATATTCACAAGCCAAACTTGCAGGAGCACCATACCTCTTTGTTGAGAACCACCCCAGCTACAATTCATGAGTACCAACCCACAGGACCACCATACCCCTTTGTCGAGCACCAACCCAGCTATCATTCGTGAGCACCAACCCACATGAGCACCAACCACTTTGTGTATACCACACACCTATCTCTCAATGTTTCTATATCAACAAATGATAGTTCAATACAACATCTTTTTCCTCTCTACCACCTTGGCTCTTCTGAGCTAGATATAACATATACAAATCATATTCAACTCTCACAATTTCTATTCTAAGCTAGATAATACAATATCAAATCAACCTCACACTTCCACATTACAAATGGCTACTCAAGCCTTTATTTATAGCTTTCTAAATGACCTTTGGCCTTCCCCCTTTGTGACCCTTCAATCCTCATGGAAAATGGTACCAATATTGGATGACCCTTCATATTCAAGCCTTTGATAAGTCATGTGGTGACCCTTCATGACCGAAAACGTCCTTCCCACTTTTGTCCTTATCTTTGGTGACTTTTTGTATTCCTCAAAGTGTCCCTTCATGAGAAATTGCACCCTTACTCTTTTGTATTCACTTGGTGACTCTTGGTATTCCCCAAGATGACTCTTCATGGGAAAATGTGTCCCATCCTTCTTTTGTCTTTACCCCGTGGCTCTTCGACTTCTCCATGGGCCCTTCTTTTGTCTCATATGCAACCAAAAATATATTAGTTAATATTAAATAAATATTAACTCATATTAGACAAGATATATTTATTAGAAACAACATTAAATGTAATGGGGCCTTTATCACTAATAATACTAGACCTTTGACATCAATGATAATATTTCCAACAATCTCCCCCTTTGTCATTGATGGCAACCTCAATCCTGAAACTACCACATCTTATCACCTGCACATCCTGTCATCTAAAAACATACAGTAACTCCCCCTTACTATAGCAACCTGTACCTATTCCTTGTCCCTATTTTATGCACTTGTACCTGTACCTATTATTCTCCCCCTTTGACATCAATGGCAAAGAGCCTATCTAGAGCTAACACTTAGCTCCCCCTTACTTGATGCTAAACCTTAATGGTAGGAAATAAAGGAAGTTACTCCCAACTTCTCTTGCAGATACTCAAATGTGTCTTTTGGTAGTGCCTTTGTGAAAATATCTACAAATTGCTCTATAGTACTAATATATTCCAAATTAACCGATTGATCTACAACCTGCTCTCTCAAGAAGTGATATCTAATGGGAATATGTTTTGTTCTTGAATGCATTACTATATTTTTCAAAATATTTATAGCACTTGTGTTATCACAAAAAATAGAAATAGGTTCATAATAATTTACCTTGATATCTTCCAAAGTTTGCTTCATCCAAATCACTTGAGTACAACACAATACTGCTGCGATATATTTTTCTTCAACTGTAAAAAGTGATACTGAGTTCTGCTTCTTGCTTAGCCATGATACTAAGCTATCACCAAGGAAGAAAGCTCCTCCACTTGTACTCTTTCTATCATCTAAGCACCCTACCCAATCTGAATCTATATAAGCAACTAAAGTGAAATCTTTACCTATGGGATAACATAATCCATAATCTAATGTCCCTTTGATATATCTAAATATTCTTTTCACCAACTAAACATGACTATCTCTTAGAGATGACTAATATCTTACAACCGTACCTACTGCATGCATGATGTCTGGTCTCAATGATGTCAAATATAAAAGACTATTGATCATAGATCTATACAAAGATTGATCTATAACAGGTGAATCTTCATCCTTGCTCACCTTATTTTCTATACACATAGGTGTGCCAACTAGTACACAATCCTCAAAACCAAATTTCTTCAACATTTCCTTGGCATATTTACTTTGAGATATAAAAATTACTTTATTTGATTGAAATATTTGTAATCCTAAGAAAAATGATAATTCTCCAAGCATAGACATCTCAAATCCTTTTTTCATTCTATCAAAAAATTCTTTTGTCATCTTTTCAATATTTCCTCCAAAAATGATATCAACATAAACCACAATAATCAATTGATGCTCACCTTCTATTTTGATGTAAAGATTACTATCAACAAATCCTCTCTTGAATCCTTGATCTTGTAGGTACTTATCAAGTCTTGCATACCAAGCTCTGAGAACTTGTTTTAATCCATACAATGCTTTCTTCAATCTGCATACATGATTAATAATATTTGAGATAATAAACCCATCAGGCTGCTCAATGTAGACCTCTTCTTCTAGATTCCCATTTAGGAAGGTAGATTTGACATCCATCTAAAATACTTTGAAATTTTTAAATACTACATATGCAAGAAACATTCTAATAGCCTCTAACCTTGCTACTGGTGTAAAAGTTTCTTCAAAATCTATTCCCTCAATCTGAGCATATCCTTTACATACTAATCTTGCTTTATTTTTGGTTACTTTTCTATTTTCATTCAACTTATTTCTATAAACCCATTTTGTTCCTATCACATTGTGATCTTTTGGTCTAGGCACTAATTCCCAAGTATCATTCTTTTCTATCTGATCTAATTCTTCATCCATATTCTTAACCCAATGCTCATCATGTCTAGCTTCTAAAACATTTCTAGGCTGAATTTTAGATAACAAAGAGAAATTAACTTGTTCAGATTCACTTACCATCATTCTTCTAGTGTAAATTGCTTCTTTTATATCCCTAATGATGTCACTTTCTTTATGATTTTTCTAAACATATTTTTATGGAGTCTTGGTGCCCTTTTTCTCCTTTTCCTCATCTTCATCTAATTCTTTAAAGCCTTCCTCTTCAATGATTTCAGGAATGTCTACTGGATCACTGATCTTTTGTGTTCCATCTTCTTTTATCCTGACACTTACACTTTCAACAATTTTCTTGGTTCTTTTGTTATAACATTTATAAGCTTTACTTTTGCAATAATAACCAAGAAATATACCTTCATCTGCTCTAGATTCAAACTTACCACGTTTTTAATTAGTTCTCTTTGTGAAGCATTTGCTACCAAAAACTCTGAAATAATCAATTGTTGTTGGTTTGTCTTTCCATAGCTCATAAGGAGTTTTGTCACTACAAAATCTTAATAAATCTTTTTTCTAAATATGCACTACTGTAACAACTACCTCTCTCCAATATTTATTTGCTATCTTGGATTCATTTATCATTATCCTTGCCATCTCTTGAATTGTTCTATTTTTCCGTTCAACTACTCCATTTTGTTGTGGAGTTTTGGCTGCTAAATACTGTCTCTTTATTTCAATGATCTTCACAAAACTCAATAAATTGATCTGACATGAATTCTCCTCCTTGATTTGATCTTAGACACTTAATCTTTAGATTAGTTTCATTCTCAACTAATGCTTTGAACTTTCTACAAGCTTATGATTTTTTCTTTAAAAACATTATCCAAGTCATACGTGAAAAATATTCAATAAGCAACATGAAATATTTATCACCTTGAGTACTTTGAGCCCTCATAGGTCTACATAGATCAGTGTGAACAAGCTCTAACATCTGAGTGGTTGAGTACTCTTTTGTTTTGAACCACCTTCTAGCCTGCTTCCCATGCTGACAAGGTCCACAAAGGGTGTTAGATGACTTTGTGATTGTTGGAAGATTCCTGACTACTTGATTTTTGAAAATTTTGACAAGATTTTCAAAATTTATATGCCCCATTCTCTTGTGCCATAGCCAACTTTATTCAATCTAACTCAAACAACATTTTTGACCTTTGATGTTAGATAGCATATATAAGTTATTACCTGTTCTTTGAGCATCTACAATCAATACATCTGAATCTTTTCTTCTAATTTCACAACTTTATACATAAAACTTTAATGTCTGATCACACATTTAACTTACACTCAAAATATTATGCTTAAGACATTCTACATATAAAACATTTTTAGTTTTAGTTTCTACTATTATCTAAACTTAGTGTACCTTTTCTGGCAATTCTGGCAGTAGTGTTGTCCCCAATTTTCACTATGCCACCATTGATCTTCTTCAAGGTTATGAACTTGCTCTTGTCTCCTGTCATGTGCCTTAAACATCTACTATCAATAAACCATGGCTTTTCTTCATTTCTTGCATGCAAAGCTTTTTGGACCAACATAAAACCTTTAGATTGTTTCTTCTGCCATGTCTGAACCTTTTTCTTGATGAATGGAGCCCTAAAACTCTAGTCCTTCTTGACTGACTCGAACATGCTTCTACAATACCAAGCTATGTGTCCAAAGTTTTTACACTTGTAACAAATTATGGTCTCTTCATCAAAGCTTAATAGAGGAGCAAAAGAGTTATAACTTCTTCTTGACTCTACATGACCTTCCTTTTCCTTATTTTTGAGATTGTTAGCTCTTTTTCTACATTCTAATTTCTTATGACCATATCCATTACAATAAAAACAATAACCATAAACATAAGACTTGTTTGTGAATCTCTGACCTGATTGCCTTTTATAGCTTTGTTCCTTCTAGCCTTCTTTGTCCTCTATATTATTCATTCCTTCCTTTCTTGTTTCTTTATTTGTAAGAGCTTCAACATAGCTCTTCTTCTTTTCAAAACTGATACCTATCTTATTTGATATTGCCTTTTGGCTTTCTAATATCTTATTCAACATATTAGTGATATTCTCAAATTTTGAATCATTGGCTATTTTATTATTGACTGCTTTCTCAATCTCTTCTTTTAAAGAGGCAATTTCAGTAACATACCTTTCACATTCCTTTTTTGATATTTCCAACTGTGCTGTCAGATCTTCAATTATCTCCTTTGACTCCTTTTCATTTTTTTTGATTTGATGCTTTAATCTTCAATTTTTATTTTCAACAATTTTCAACTCTTCTAAGGCACACATGAGTTCTCCTTCCATATTCACTTCAGCTTCATCCTCTTCTTCTTCTTGATCAACTATTCTTTTGCTTGTAGAGGCACCTTTATGTATGGCCATCTTGTGCTTTCCTAATCTACCTTCAAGCTGTAAATTTTTTTAAAAAGGAACCTACTCTGATACCAAACATTAAGCATGGGTTATACTGAGAGGGCAGGTGAATCAGTATATCATATATCTTATAAAACTTTCCCTTAATCAAACATTCAAGATATGCAATAAAACTCAATTAATAAACATCACACAAGAAAGAGAGAGACACCAGATATAATGTGGAAACCCAATGTGGGAAAAACCACGGAGAACAATCTCAAGTATATGAATGAGCACAAACCCAACAATATTCACAAGACAAACTTGCAGGAGCACCATACCCCTTTTCCGAGCACCACCCTATCTACAATTCGTGAGTACCAACCCACAAGAGCACCATACCCCTTTGCCAAGCACCAACCCAGCTATCATTCATGAGCACCAACCCACATGAGCACCAACCACTTTGTGTATACCACACACCTATCTCTCAATGTTGTTATATCAAAAAATGATAGTTCAATACAACATCTTTTTCCTCTCTACCACCTTTGCTCTTCTAAGCTAGATATAACAAATACAAATCATATTCAACTCTCATAATTTCTCTTCTAAGCTAGATAATACAATATCAAATCAACCTCACACTTCCACATTATAAATGGCTACTCAAGCCTTTATTTATATCTTTCTAAATGAGCTTTGGCCTTCCCCCTTTGTGACCCTTTAGTCCTTATGGAAAATGGTGCCAATCTTGGATGACCCTTCATATTCAAGCCTTTGAAAAGTCATGTGGTGACCCTTCATGACCAAAAACGTCCTTCCCACTTTTCTCCTTATCTTTGGTGACTTTTTGTATTCCTCAAAGTGTCCCTTCATGATAAATTGCACCCTTACTCTTTTTTCTTCACTTGGTGACTCTTGGTATTCCCCAAGATGACTCTTCATGGGAAAATGCGTCCCATCCTTCTTTTGTCTTTACCCCATGGCTCTTCAACTTCTCCATGGGCCCTTATTTTGTCTCATATGCAACAAAAAATACATTTGTTAATATTAAATAAATATTAACTCATATTATCCAAGATATATTTATTACAAACAACATTAAATGTAATGGGGCCTTTATCACTAATAATACTAGACCTTTGACATCAATGACAATATTCCCAACAGAATTAAAAGGGAAACTAGAAATTAAGGTGATGCACTGATGTTTTATGAACACTTATGATTGAAATAAACTCTCTTATGAAATGGAGAATATTTAACACATTTTATACACTCAATAATGACTTCTATAATAGTGTTTCATAGGAAGAAATTGACAAACTCAATTTTTGCAAGGAAGGAATGTAAAGGAATTGAATTCACATCCAATTCTTAAAATAAACCTAATATAGACACATATAATTAACTTTAAAACATCAAAACACTTGAATTAAGCTATAAAAACCATACAATATAATTTAAAAATAAGTGCTTCTCTATGTTATACCAATGGTGAGAACATACACTTCACATAAAAACCTATAAACTAGAGGAATAAAAGCTTCTTATTTCTCTCAAAAGGTGAGTAAAAAATTTTGTATCCTTTTAACATAACCAAAATTAAATATTTATCAATTACATTATATAAAATTATTTCAAATAGAAAAAATAAATGCTTGGAGACAAAGCAACCCCAAAATAGGGGTTTTCAAACTTAGTCTTCTTCTTCATTAGGTGCTACGTAGAACTTACTCAAACCTTTTAAAACTTATATATCCATAAGGGGGGAATAATATAGATATTTTTATGAGATTATGATACTTAGAAAAATATTAATTATGATTGGTCAAGACTTGACCACTTAGAGAGTGCCTATATCCTTGTTAGACCCCCTATATACTAGGTCCTATGTCTTTATTAAAGAATTGGTCATCCACATATAAAATAAGATTTTAAGTCCTCCTTTACTCTTAATTGAAACATTATTATAAGACATTAAATATTTATTTCCATTATCCATGTGTTTTTATAAGCTTTCAAGTGCAAGTTTGACTCCTTCAACAAGCCTAGGCATTGGAAGGAGAGAAGATATTTTTGGAGACTTTGAGAATCTTTCAAACTTTTCCAACTCTTAAAAATTTATCCTTGACTTTTTCATACCTAATTTGTGTCATGGAAAATTTTAATTAACTTTTAAAAATATTTTTATAATTCTTATATAATGATTTAGTGTTTAGACTCCTTGAAAAGCTCATTTTCATCATGGTGTAGAAGCAAGAAGTGGAGATTGTCTTTAAGACTAAAAATTTCTTCCATGTAATGTTTCATAATAGTATATTATACTTTTAAAAATTCATTTTTATACATTAAACAATCACAAATACTTAATTTTTCACAAAAACCATGAATTTCTTCTCAAATACATGTAACCCTAAAAATAGCTAAAGCTCCTTATCTTAAAGAATATAAAGATTTATATGGAAAAATAATAAAAATATTTAGATACCCTATATCTAATTACATCTCAAAACAAAATTTGGTGATCATATCCTAAGTGTAGATGTAATTTCTAACTCATTCTCTATCACAAATTAGGCTTAATCAGCCCTCCTAGGCCTATAAAGGAGAAACATTGATGATGGGAGATAAAACACATGAAAAATTATATAAAATTATTTGATTAAAATTTTAAATACTTTCACAAACACACATGTCAATTTTTGGGTCCTAAGAACTTGTGGAAGTGTGTAATCCAAGAAACCACCTTTCTTCTTAGGCTTATTTTGAACCTATTTGGGACTACCTTGGAAAATGAGCTTGGTTTAGATACCTATAAAATATAAAATGCATATTTTTTTAATTTAATATCTATGAAAATTCTTAAAGTACCTCATCCCATGGTTTTTAATTTATCCCCTTCTCAGAACACATACAAAATAGCAAAAATATACAAAAATAGGCTATTTTGGGCAGTCTATATAATATTACATACAAGTGAATTACATTTAAATAAAATCCTTGGAGTATTAAAAATAATCTAAGATGTTTTAGGATATAATTTTGTAATTTTATGTGAATTTTAAGTCAATTTCTCTTGACTATTCACAATCAAGGTTTTAGAAGGTTTTAAGACCCTTATGGGGTCTTAACGATTGTTCATAAAGATGGAAAATTCAAATGACCTCCTTATATTTTTAAAATATTATTTATTTACCTCTTAAAATATACAAAATTTATTATCTCTCCATTCTAAGTGTTAGATATGGTATGAGCATCTGAAGTTGCTCCTTAAGTGACTTACTTAGCATTCTTGAGGCTCAAAAGAGGTCTAATATGAGTTTTGGGTCTCAAAAATAAATATTAATATTGGGATAGTTTTATAAACCTTTAAAAAAACCCCAAAATGATTATAAATTCTATATAATTCATTATTATCCTAATGTATTTATTTGGTATACTGGTCAGGGGTCTTTGGTTTTAGGCTTGTCTCTTTCTTGTTAGCCCTCAAGACGAGTTGGACTGAAACCTAAGTATTGATGTCACCTAGAAGTGTTTTGAGACACTTAACATGGATTTTATTTTCCTAAATGAATCTTCATGAGGTTTTTCATTTTTTTTTACACCTTTGAGTTCAAGTAGGCCCCTAAATCTCATGGCTTTGCCTTGCCAAAAGAGTGGACAAGGTATGAGATAAAATTAACACATATGTTCACTACTTTTATGAAATTGAGGATAATATGTATGTATTTTTCAGTTAATCTCATACATATTTAATCCAAAACATTATATTAAAATTCATATTATATATTTTTTATAAAATTTTATTTGGTAGAATGGATATAGAGTTTATTCTACTCTCCATATATAGGTTGTAATTGTAGTTGGACCATGACTTTTTGCAAATTTATGTTCATTGGTGTGATGCAGAAAGATGTGTGAGGTTTTTGAAAAGCATGAAAATCACTATCATAGCTCCAAAAATTACTTAAAAACTAAACAATGATAATCAAATCCATATATGGCTTAATTTATACTAAAAACCCTACAATTAATGTGGTTATGGTGGTTGGTAGTGAGACTTTAGGTGCTTGAGACTTTTTCATTTTATTTTCCTCAATGGATATGATCACTACTTTTATGAAATTGAGGATAATAAGTATGTATTTTTTAGTTAATTATCAAAATATTTAAAAAATTTCAGATTTTTATCATGATTTTAGATCCCTTAAAGCACCAAACACTCTTGTGACTAGACTAGTCTACTAGTAACTATAATGTTTTGGATTAACTATGTATGAGATTTTGAAACTTTAGTTTTGATTAGTCTTTACATGATTTATTTTTGATATAATTATTCAACTATGAATCCTATGTATATATTTTAATATGACTCATGACCTCATTTATACCTTTGTTTTCACTTTAGGCTTAACCATGATGTGTTCTTAAGTTTATAGTTTGTAGGTGTCTCTTTTAGGTTTTAAAAATTATTATTTTTTAGTTGAAGCCTAATAATTATCATCAGTAAATTTCAATAGTATTTTAATTATTTTTAGAACTTAAATTATGTTTAATAACCCTTCAAACCCTTATATCTCTTATCTTAAGCCTTGATTAAAGAACTAACCCTAAAATAAGCATGTGTGCACCCTTAAGG
Source organism: Torreya grandis (assembly GCA_037957365.1). Classification (NCBI taxonomy): domain Eukaryota; kingdom Viridiplantae; phylum Streptophyta; class Pinopsida; order Cupressales; family Taxaceae; genus Torreya; species Torreya grandis. The sequence continues at coordinate 205,000 of JARHVA010009548.1, read as the reverse complement.
TATGACTATGTTTTGTCTAGTCAGGGTTTCATCCTTTCATAACTTATTTTCTCTTGGTATTGAACTTGTTTGAGATCCAAAATAGGTTCAATCACCCTCAATTTTTTTGACTCTACCTCTCTTTGAATTACTTAAAACTAGCCTAGGTGCTTTACATCCTATAGGTGATGTTTAGAAGGTTACCTTGGTTGTATATTTGTTTTTGAGACCTCACTTACATATTAATAACCTCATAAATAGTTCATAGACTTATTGGAAGTCTCAAATTAGGTTTGATAACCTTTTAAAACCCTCTGTTAGTTCAACTCTTTAGATTTAAGCTTGAAAGTGGAATGACCTTGAAGTAGGCTTTTAACTTACCTTTAAGGTCATTTGACTATGTATTAGAGTTTGGAATTTTAACCTTTGATCTTATAAAATGACCATAGAACTTGTTGGAGTTACATTTATGTTTCAAATCACTTCCAAACACTACTCTTCCATTGATCTTGACTGTAAGCTCCTCTAAGAGATTTTTTTCTTGATTTTACATCTCTTTGATCTCACACATAGCTCTAAAAGTTTATATGACTTTGAAATATTGATATCCACATTGTATTTAAAAACTAATTAGGCCTAATCGGTAGGATTTAGTTGGTGTTTTTGGTATTTTTTGGTGTTTTTTATAGGTGGATATTTGGTCCATACTAGAGACCTATAGGCTTGAGGCCTATAGGTCTCATTTACTTATGTTAAGGGATCAAAGCCACTTATTGATTAACCTTAGACTAATTTCAACAAGATGAAACCCATTATGCCTCCTTATCACTCCTCCAATTATTGAAAATATTTATAAGCACAAAGTTACCCTTAACTCTCTTAACTCATAGAATATATGACAAACACATGACTGCAGGTGGATATTTTGCTACTTCCTATACAGTTATAGGTGTATTTCAATATTTAAAAAGAACTTAATAAGGTTATTTACATGTATTTAGATCCTTGATTACATTTTTAAAGAATCCAAAATCCAACAAGCCTCCCTTATCCACTATCATAAACCTTATTCTTGCATTGAACCCTAACTAACTTAACATAATGTTGACTAACTTAGCATAATGTTGATTAACTTAACATAATGTTGCAAGTTCAACTAACCCTTGATTATAGATACTTTGAGGGGTTTCTTACCTTTACAAGCTATTTAGACCTATTATTCAACTCTTCAGACTTCTAAACATGTCTTGTACACTCAAAGTTAAATTATAAGTTCCAAACTTACTAAACTCTTCACTCTATTATCCTCATAACTTAAGATGATTTCAAACTTTCTCAACTATAGGAGTAGGCCTACCAGTAATTGATTTGGTTCCTTAAATACAAATTTGGAAGTTTAAATCTCCTATTGAGCATTGATCCCTATATGCATAAGTCTAATGAGTGATTTAAGCTTCAAAATCTACTTTTAAGTTTTCTCTTTGACATAAGACACCTTTCCAAAATTTGAATTGTTATTCAACACATTTGTGGATGTTTCTCCAATGACCTCTCAACTACATCTATGGTCTTAGAAATTCATCTTAGCCCTAATAGGCCTATTTTAACAATAATTTATTATTGAAATAAGTCCAAAAACTTATTTAATCTCTTAACAAAGATTTTTTCCCCTTTTGGAGGCTTATAATTTGATCAAAAAACTTTAAACCTAATAAACATCTTACTTGTTCATACTCAGGCCTGAAGGTTGAAACTTGCTCTTATTTCTTGTAGGCATCACTATATATTCAACTACAAGACCAAATATATGTATCTTTTTTAGAATTTTCTAGATTCTAGTGGTGTTTGTAAGGTTATCCCTAATCTCTATGACTTTCTTCAAGACTATTATAGATGATTGTTTCTAAACCTCATTCTCATATCGCCTTGCCTAGTATTATGGATTTTTTATTGGTATTGTTGTCCCCCAAAAATATCAATCATTTTTTGGACAAAATTTGAACTATTTTGGCCCCATAGGCCAAAATGATCTCTTCCCTTCCCAAAAATTGTTTTGTGCATTCAAATTATCCATTTTTCAAGTTTTTCAGATTTCTACAGACTCTGTAGGTTTGAATCTATGGACTCTGTAGGATAAAATCTATGAACTCTATTCTATGGACTTCACAAAAAGGAATCTACAGACTCTATTCTATGGACTTCATAGAAAGGAATCTACGGACTCATTTCTACGGACTCTACAGGTTTAAATCTATGAACTCTGCAGATATGTTTCTATGGACTCAACATGCTTGAAATCAATAGGTTCAATAGGTTCAAAGGCTTCTACAGGTGAGTTCAATCAAAAGAACAAATTTCCAACACTTAGTCATTTTTAGGATTGGTTCAATACCTTGGTTTAACCAAAAGAGTTCATTGGCAAGCTTCTATACATTGTTTGAACCATTGAACCATTAAACCTTGAACCATTTTGGTTCAATGGGTTCAATGGGTTCAAAGGTTCAACATCATCAACAAGAGTTAAGTGCATTTTTCAAGGTTCAAAGTTCAACTGCTTAAAGGTTTAACGGCTTCAAAACACTTATCAAAGAGAAGAAGGCTTGAACCATTGAAATATTGAACCATTAAACCACTTTGGTTTAAAGGTTCAATAGGTTCAACGGCCCTATGGTTCAACATGGTTTGGCTCAAAGCATTTGGTTCAAGCGTTCAAGTGAATGAATGGAATACAAGAGATTGAACTGATTGAACCATTTAAATATTGAACCAAAGTTGGTTCAATCGGTCGATTCAATCAGTAGGTTCCAAGGGCTGCCCCAAAGCCAAAGGAAAAAGAGTCTTTGTGGAAGGCATTAAACCAAGCCGACAACCCTTGTGGAGGGTAGTGAACCAATTTAAGTGCCCTTGTGGAGGGTAATGAGCAAAAAAAAAATTCCTTCAAAAAAGTGAACCAAACACAAACAACCCTTGTAGAGGGTAGGCAAGGAGCAAATGAACCATTTCAAAAGTCCAAAGGATATTTTTGGGCTTGAATAGTCCTTGCAGAGGGCATAGTTCTATTTCAGGAAAATAATGTGGAAAAATGGTCAAGGCAAGAATCCTTCAGACTTTTTATCCAAAGGAATTCACCTAGGAAGAAAGCTTGACAGAAAACCTGAGGGAAAGCAGAGGCAAAGTGAAGTAAGATTTCCTTCAAACAAATTATTTGAAAGAATTCCTTTAGACTTTTTGTCTAAAGGAAAAGTCCACTGAAACAAAAAACTCATAGAGGAAATAAAATCTTGAAGGCCACCCAAAAGATCCCGAAGGGTAGGTACCCTTGTGGGAGGCTCTCACTAGGGAAAGTGGACCATTTCTCAAGACCCTGAAGGGCAAGTTCCCTCTAGGAAAGATCAAACCTCAAGTTGTAGTGGAATCCACCACATGTCCCTCATAAAGATGTAGCAGATGATACCATGTGTCCCTCATAAAATTATAGTGGAAGCTACCAAGTGTCATCTTCTAAGACAGTTTCTAGTAACTTTCAAAATAGCAGAACATGCCACGTGTTTTCTACAAAACTCGATGGAGGCCACCAAGTGGAAACGTCTACATATTCTTCCTTTTATTGAGTAAGGACTATGGTGGGTCCTAGGTGAGTGGCTAAACTTGAGTGTAATGTGCCATGTGTCATCATCTGCATGAGTTCAAAAGAGTCCCAAATGTTTCTATAGTGCTTATATGAGCTCATCAAAAGCCACCACATGACATCATCTATAAGACTCTCAAAAGGCACCCAAAGCCCCTCTAAGTTAAGTGGATGCCACCACATGTCCTTACCTATTTCACAATGGAATGTACCATGTGTCACTTATTAAGAATAGTGGAAAGAAGCCAAAGCAAATAGGAAAGACACGAAGGAAGTTCTAAAGAGGATGATAGGCCTGCAGCTATCAAATTTAGGGTAACCAAGTAGCCATTAGATTTCAAATGATGATGGACCTGAGCACATCAAATTTGTGACAATGAAATAACTATTGATCCTTTTAGGCTTAAGCATAGATCCTATGAACAAATTCAGCAGCTGGATAAAGAGATAGCCTGAGAGCTCAAATCACATAGATAAGGATGAAATATAGCAAGGAAAGGAGGAATGATGGAGAAAGATCAGAAATATCCACACATGGGAGATGTTTCTAGAAGGTAAATTAGTCCAATAGGTGGACATCAAAAAGTGTAATATTCAATGGTGTGGCCTGTCTTTCTACATTGACCAAAGTGAACAACTGAAAACACATCATGGAAACACATTAGGTGGCCCATATTAAAAACTGATGCTCGATTCTAGCATAGCCCATGAATAGAATTTAAAATACATTGAATGCATCATAAGCCATCATTTTTGTGAAACAAAGTGCCTAAGTCTTTCTTGGAGCACTATATATAGGACTCTCTCTTATTGTCAAAGGGGGATCTCAGTCTGTAATTATAAATGCAACTCTGCCCAAATTAAAAGGCATTACTAAGACTTTGAGCTTAGATTGTTGATCATATTTCATTATTTGAATAAGAAAACAAGTGAATTTTCAAATTTTATGCTGGAATAGCTTGGTTGTTGGGGAAATTGTTCTTATGTCTGTTTCCTTAATACATTTTTTGTCCATTTGATTAAATAAGCAAAATTAGTAAAAATGATCAGAAAGGTGTCCTGAAGCCAGTTGTGGAGATACTTTATGCTGCCACAATTGTCTTTAGTTTGTCTATTTTTTATATTCCTATGTAAAGGATCTTGGGATGAATTTGTGCCCTTATTATCCTTTGTATTTCACTCTTTGGTAGTTGAGGTGGAGACTTTGTGCCTCATTTCATCCTGTTGTGTTAATGTGCCCTATTATAGTTACTTATCATCACCTAAAAGATTCATTTTGTCTGTTGAAAAACACTTCTAAAAGAAGAGGAGTATCTTCTATCATTTCATCAAGATTTCTCCTTTGATTTGTGAACATCATCTCTGAAAAAAGAGAGATGGATGGTTTATCCTACCCTTGAGTGTTATTTTCTATATATATATATATAGTATATAGCTCCTACATATCTATAGGTAACCTCCCCTTGATGAGAGGAGAGATTTGTCCCTTTTGATGTAGTAAACCTACACATCTGGTTGACCAATTTCCCTATGTTGTGGTTGAAGAGACCTATTTTGCTCATCAGTTAGTTGACCAACAAAATATTCACCAAATAGTTTTTGGTGACTCCACTAAGGATGAACGTGCAATCTAAAGCCTCAAGTTTTAGATTGAAGCAGTCCCTACCCTTATTCATTATAGACTCTGGTGACTCCATTATATGTCTTACCCATTATCATTATAGCCTTACCATCTCCCTCCACCTCCATGCCAACTGGGATAGAATGCAGTGTTTGAAGCCTTAAGCTTCAAGCTAAAGTAGGGCTAGTTCTTTCCCATTTTTGTTTTATAATCTAGAAAATCCATGCTATACATGAAGCCAAAGGGCTAAAGGTATTGTCAACCCTATATTCGAGTTGGTATAACAAAGTAATTCTGATTTATTTCCTTCACCATCTCACCTCCAACAAACCAGGAGCCTTCCTCCTACTAAAGTCAAGTCTCCATTATCAAGTAAAGCATCCATTTCCACTATTAATAAAGTTTTGTCAATACTTACCCCTCTAAGATTTGTTATCCCACCTTTCCATAGTCATATAATGGCAATTCAAGGTCCTTGGGGTAACTCTTTTGGCCCACTCAATTTAACTCCACCCCTACATAAACTTCCACACAACTCAAGAAAGAATTTCCCCAAATTCTATGGTGATGGGAAGGTTCATCCTGATGAACATATTGCATCCTTTAGCATAGCCTATGGTGTAATAAGAGTGGAATTTGAAGACATGGCAGTCAGACTTTTCATAGAAACACTACAAGGTGCTGTTGTAGACTAGTTCTATCATCTGCAGGCTCGATCAGTGATTGATTGGAACACCCTCAAAGCCAAGTTTGAAGCTAGATTCAAACCTATAGAAGATGCACACACCCTACTATCTCAACTCACACAAATGAATAAGGATCCTCATGAACCTATGAGAGATTTAATAGTGAAGTTTGATAAATTGAGGAATAAGATTCTTGCTATTGCTTAGCCAACACCTGAGAATCTCAAATGTTTCTTCATCAAATCTCAACTACTTAAAGCAAGTTTTCTACTGAGACATGATGTCCAAATAGACCTTGCTACAGCTCAAGATTTGGACACTAAGGTGGAAGATGACCTTATCTTGGCAGGAAAGATAAGGAGAGATCCAAATAGAGGTAAATCCTCTTCATCTTCTGAATATCCATATATAGGTACCATTGATCCAATGGTGTAGAAGATGGCAAATGAGTTGTTAGCTCTCAAAAAAAAATGGCACAAGGGATATCTTCAACTCCTTCATATAGAGATATGCCAAGAATGAAATTCCCCAATCAGTCATACTAAGGCAACACTACCAAAAATCAAGGATAGCCAAATCATCTTCCTCCCTCACAGGGGAAACTTGCCATTAAAGCACCCCCAACCAATTCAATAGTTATATATCTTGAAATAAAATGTGATTTCTCTTTCCATCCTAAATTAAACCAATAAAATGATGATGATCTCCTTGCAGAAGGCCAGGAATAATTAGCTAGTGACTCTAACATTGGTTTCCTGAATTACTAGGATGAACCCAAAAGTAAAGGTGAAGCAATTGATGGATCACATGATGTATTCACCCAATCCCAGAAATAGTTATCCCAACAAGATAATAAGGGAAAAATAGGGGAATGTTCTCAACCTACAATCTCAATTGCCAAATGAGGAACTTCTCTGCCTTTCTAGCCAAAGGACCAAGTGAGTATTAAAAAGATAAGTACATCAAGCATTCTTCCATCTTTAACTTCAATTCCACAAACCAGTACCACCCCTCCTAAAAACTAGAAAGATGAACTACCTTCCTTTGTTCCTAGTCTATTTCAATCATTTGACATAATTGATCATGTCAAGAAGACAAAAATTCAAATGTCTAAATTTGAATTCTTGCAATCCAATCTCAAGCAGTTGGATAAGTTAGTTCAGTGTGTGAAGAATAAAGTTGTCCTTGTAGGACAAGATGATAAGAATGTAACTCATGATTCCCCAAAGAACATGACCATCCCAAAGAATATTTTCATTACTCCTCTAGTTTTTCCTAGGAAAATAGAGCCTTTCTATGTTTCCCTATTGATAAATGGTCACAAACTGAGCAATTACATCATAGACTTAGGTGCATCTGACAATGTCATGCCTACCAAGGTGGTAGAATCTCTTGGTCTCACACTAAACAAAAAATTTGGGAGGTATTTCTCTATGGAGAATAAATAAGTACCTTTGCTGGGACAAATCAAGGATGCCTAATTTGCATTTACAGCATTCTCAGATAAAAGGATCAAGATGACAGTCCTAGTGGCTGATGTTCTAGCCTCATACGATATTCTTCTAGGGTGAAATTTCTACAAAGATGTTGGTGGAGAATTGAGCATGGACCTTTTTGAAGTGAGGATCCCTATCAAAGACATCATGCAGAGGTTGTTTCCTAAAAAGGAAGCAAAATATGTTGTCACTCAAACATCAGCCTCTAAAGCCCAAATTATGTTTGAGTCTTTAGGTATGGGTAATTATTTTTTGACCAGAGAAGATACTCATGTTTCACTTGATGAAACCCCCAAAAATGATAGTCTAAAAATTAGTTCAGATGGAACAATAGAAGACATGATAGAATGCTATGTAAACACAAAAGAATTCCCCCTCCCAAGCAAAGAGAAATCTGAGAAAGGATCACTTTCAAATAAGGTATGGATGCTAGAATTTGATGGTAGTTGTTCCTCTACTAGTTTAGGGGTTGGGATTGTGTTGATATCTCTTCAAGGAGATATGTTTCCCTCTTCATACAAGTTGTAGTTTAGAAATACTAATAATACTATTGAATATGAAACCCTTCTGCTTGGATTGAAATTTGTTAAAGACAAGGGTGTCAAACTCCATGCCAAAGGAGATGCTAATTTGGTGGTTTGTCAGGTGAGAAACATGTACCAAACCAAATATGAGAGATTATGCCACTACCATAATCTAGTCTGGGATCAAATTGAAAGCTTTGATGCTTTCAGCATCTCTACCATACCCAAGGAATTTAATGACTGAGTTGATGCACTAGCTATTTCAGTAACTCTCTTAGTCCCTCACCCAGACTTCATAGGAAGAAAATAGACCATCGAACTAGTCTTCTGACTGAGTGTTCCTAACAATGCCATCCATTGGAAAGTGTTTAATAATGACAACCAAATCATTATCTTTTTGGAACAAATAAATAGATTTGAATAGTTACACTTTGAAGGCAATAATCCTCAGAAGCTTGAATCAGCTCCTAAAATGAACTCAGATGTAGATGAAAAATTCTTACAACTTAAAGGGAATAAAATTCCCAAAGGTCTAGTTTCCCTTAAAAAGTTGTTTGACAAACATGAAAAATTCATCAAATAGCAACAAATGGATTCAAGATCATCCCAAGGGTTTGATCAGATAAATTTGGGTACCAAGGAAAATCCCAAGATGGTTAACATTGGTAAATGTTGCACTCTTAAAGAGAGGTTCAATTTTACTACTTTGCTTAGCCAATACATGGATGTCTTAGCATACTCTTATGATGACTTGAAGTCTCTCAGGCCTGATGAAATCTACCATGACATTCCTCTCAAGGCTGACTCAGTACTTTACAAGTAAAAATATAGGTAGTACAATCCAAAGATATCAGGTATTATTCTATCTAAGATATAGAAAATGTTGAATGCTAGGATAATTTTCCCAATCCATCATTCCACATGGATTGCCAACATAGTCCCTGTAAGGAAGAAGAATGGCAAAATTCCCATCTATGGGGATTTCAAGAATCTAAATTAGTCATCCTTAAAGGATAACTATCCTTTGCCCATCATGGATCAAGTACTTTAGACAATGATAGGCTTAGAGATGTTATCAATTCTAGATGGCTTCTCAGGATACAATCAAGTTGAAGTTAGTGAAGCAAACCAACACAAGACTACCTTCACCACTCCTTGGGGCACATTTGCATATAGAAGGATGTCTTTTGGCTTGATAAATGTTGGTGCCACCTTTTAGAGAGAAATGGACCTTGCTTTCAAAGATGAGATGGGTAAGTTCATTGTAGTTTATTTTGATGACTTGACCATTTTTTCTAAACATCACCTAGATTACATACACCACTTGCAACAAGTACTAGAGTGCTGCCATCAAAATGGCATTTCCTTGAACCCAAAGAAGTCAATTTTTGGAGTAATAGAGGGGAAACTTCTTAGACACATTGTGTCCAAAGAAGGCATAAAGATTGATTTAGATAGAGTCAAGTCTATCCAAGAGCTTACCTTGCCTACAAGTAAGATTGTTGTTCACTCTTTCTTTGGAAAGGTGAACTTCTTATGAAGGTTCATCCCTAAGTTTTCTGAGAAGACTCAACACATTGTGAACATGATGAAGGGAAATGCCACCTTTAGCTGGACTAAAGAAGGCAAGTCAACATATGAGGATATCAAGACTGCCATTGCCCACACCCCAATTTTGGTTTGTCCAAAGTACAATAAAGAGTTCATCATATACAATTATGCTTATGAACACATGCTTTTAGAAATTTTGGTTCAATAGGATAAATAAGGTATGGAATCTCCCATTTCTTTCATGAGCTACCCTCTCAAAGCTCATGAGCTAAAGTACTCAAACATGGAGAAGCATGCTTATGCATTTGTGAAGGTATTCAAACATTTTCGCTTCTACATCTTGAATTATCACACTACTGCCTCGATTCCTGATACCATGGTCAAATCCATATTAACTCAATAGGAGTTTACGATGAAAAGAGGCAATTAGATTGTAAAGATCTAGGAGTTTGATCTAGTCATCAAGCCAACAAATATGGTACAGGGAAAAGGCCTATGCTAATTAATTGCTGATAACAAATTAGAAGAAATAGAGCATGAAAAATAAGAGGTGGAAGACACACTGATAGTCCTCTTTGTCTCCACCATGAATGATTGGTATTTAGGTATTTCTCATTTCTTTACTTATGGTGAGTGTCCTACTCACCTATCTTACAAAGAAATGAGGACTATCAAGTTGAAAGCTACCAATTTTGTCCTTTGGGACAATGGCTTATACAAGAGGAGCCTCGATGGAGTGTTCCTTCACTGTGTGGACAAGGAGCAACAAAGCCAACTTTTGGAATCTTTCCAAAATCTAGCCTATGGAGGAAATTTTTTTGCTCCTATGACTACCCATAAAATTCTATGAGCCAGGTATTACTGGCCAACTCTTTTCCAAGGTACATATAAGTGGGTGAGAAAATGTGAACTGTGCCATCAATTTGTTGGAAGACCCAAGTTAGCTACCCTACCTCTCAAGCTAGTGGTCATAGAGGAACCATTCCAGCAATGGGGAATTGATTTTATTGGAGCTATAAACCCATCTTCAATTGCTAGACATGGTTATGTCCTTACAGCAACTGACTACTTCACCAAGTGGGTGGAAGCCATCCCAACCAAGCGTGCTACTTCTGAAGTAGTGTGCAATTTACTCAAAGAGAATATCATTTCCAGGTTTGGGGTCCCAACCAAGATTGTTACTAATAATGCATCTTGTTTCACTTCCTAGGATATTACACAATTCTATTTCTAATATGGGATTACTCTCTCCCACTCTTATGATTACTTTCCATAAGGGATTGGACAAGCTGAATCAAGCAATAAGAACCTAGTGACTATCATCAAGAAGCTGGTGGATGATAACCAAAGGACATGGCATAAAGCATTAGTTGATGCTCTATGGGTAGATAGAATTACACCAAAGAGGGAAATTGGTATGTCTCCTTTCCAACTTCTTTATGGTATCAATGATGAGATACTAATCACCTTGGAATTGCCAGCATTAAAATTGGCTAGGCAATTAAAGATCAGACATATGAAAGCCCCCTTGATAAGAGGATCATGTGCTTTACTAATCTGGATGAGTAGAGAACTATGGTGGTGGACCGAATCGTTTCCTATCAAAACCTGGTGAGGAAGCTCTTTGATCGAAAGGCAAAAAATTGTGATTTCTAGGTTGGAGATCAAGTCCTATTATGGGACAAGAGAAGAGAACCAAAGGGGATGCATGGGAAGTTTGACTCCCTTTAGAGGGGCCCATTTACTATTCATCATCTCAATGGTGAAAATAGTTTCTTGCTAAAATATCAAGATGATACACCCTTTTCATTTCCTCACAGTGGGTAACATCTGAAACACTTCAATATGTGAAGTATCAAATAAGATCAGCTTATACAATATGTATATTTGTATAGTCTTTAGTCCTATTTTTATGATTTAATTTTTGTTTTTGTCACCTTTATTTTTGGATAGCATGACTCCATAGCCCAATGGCACACTTCAAGGCACTAGAGATTCTAGTTTCTACTCCCCTTAGCTGTTCCAAGTTTTCAACTAAAGGAAGTTCCCCAACTAGAGCCAGCTATTGCCCCCCAAAAATATTAGTCATTTTTTGGACAAAATTTGAACTATTTTGGCCCCATAGGCCAAAATTATCTCTTCCCTTCCAAAAAATTATTTTGTGCGTTCAAATTCTCCATTTTCAAGTTTTTTAGATTTCTACAGACTCTGTAGGCTTAAATCTATGGACTCTATAGGCTAAAATCTATGAAATCTAATCTAAAAACTTCACAAAAAGGAATCTATAGATTCTATTCTATGGAATCCATAGAAAGGAATCTATGGACTCATTTCTATAGACTCTGCAAGTTTAAATCTATGAAATCTACATATATGTTTCTACGGACTCAACATGCTTGAAATTAGTAGATTCAACAGGTTCAAAGGCTTCTCCAGGTGAGTTCAATCAAAAGAACAAGTTTCCAACACTTAGTCATTTTCAACATTGGTTCAATGCCTTGGTTCAACCAAAAGAGTTCATCGGCAAGCTTCTATGCAGTGTTTGAACCATTGAACCATTAAACCTTAAACCATTTTGGTTCAATGAGTTCAATGGGTTCAAAGGTTCAACGTCATCAACAAGAGTTAAGCACATTTTTCAAGGTTAAAATTTTAATTGCTTCAAGGATCAATGTCTTCAAAACACTTATCAAAGAGAAGAAGGCTTAAAGCATTGAACCGTTGAACCATTGAACCACTTTGGTTCAAAGGTTCAATGGGTTCAAAGGTTCAACAAGTTCAAAGGCCCTATGGTTCAACATGGTTTGGATTAAAGTGTTTGGTTCAAGTGGTCAAGTGAATGAATGGAATACAAGAGATTGAACTGATTGAACCATTGAACCATTGAACCAAAGTTGGTTCAATCGGTCAGTTCAATTGGTAGGTTTAAAGGGCTGCCCTAAATCCAAAGGAAAAAGAGACTTTGCAGAAGGCATTAAACCGAGCCAACAGCCCTTGTAGAGGGTAGTGAACCAATCTGAGTGCCCTTATGGAGGGCAATGAGCAAAGATGAACAAAGATAATTCCTTCAAAAAAGTGAACCAAAGATAAATAGCCCTTGTGGAGGGTAGGCAAGGAGTAGATGGACCGTTTCAAAAGTCTGAAGGATATTTTTGGGCTTGAATAGCCCTTGTGGAGGGCACAGTTCTCTTTCAGGAAAAGAATGTGGCAAAATGGTTAAGGCAATAATCCTTTAGACTTTTTGTTTGAAGGAATTCACTCAAGAAGAAAGCCCGATAGAAAACCCGATAGAAAGCAGAGGTAAAGCAATGGAAGATTTCCTTCTGACAAACTATCTAAAAGAATTCCTTCAAACTTTTTGTCCAAAGGAAAAGTCTACCAAAATAGAAAACCCACCAAGGAAATAAAATCTTGAAGGCCACCGAAAAGATCCTGAAGGGTAGGTACCCTTGTGGGAGGCCCTCACCAGGGAAAGTGGACCATTTCTTAAGACCCCAAAGGGCAAGTTCCCTCTGGGAAAGATCAAACCTCAAATTTTAGTGGAAGCCACCATGTGTCCCTCATAAAGATGTAATGGAAGCTGCCATGTGTCCCTCATAAAATTGTATCAGAAGTTGCCAAGTGCCATCTTCCAAGACACAGTTTATAGTAACTTTCAAAAAAGTGGAACATGCCACGTGTCATCTACAAAGCTTGATAAAGGCCACCAAATGACAACATCCACATCTCCTTCCTTTTATTAAGGATTGTGGTGGGTCCTAGGTGAGTGGCTAAACTCAAGTAGAATGTGCCACGTGTCATCATCTGCATGAGTTGAAAAGAGTCCCAAATTTTTATATAGTGTTTCTATGAGCTCAACAAAAGCCATTGTGTGTCATCATCTGTAAGACTCTCAAAAGGCCCCCAAAGCCTCTATAATTTAAGCAGATGCAACCACGTGTCCTCACCTATTTCATAATGGAATGTGCCATGTGTCACTTGTTAAGAACAGTAGAAAATGGCCAAAGAAAACATGAAATACATGAAGGAAGTGATAAGGAGGATGATAGGCCTATAGCCATCAAATTTAGTGTAATCAAGTAGCTGTTGGCTTTCAAATGATGATAGACCCAAACACATCAAATTTGTGACAATGAAATAATTGTTGATCCTTGCAAGCTTAAGCACAGATCCTATGAACAAATTTAGTGACCGGCTAAAGAGATAGCCCAAGAGCTCAGATCACATAGATGAGGATGAAATACAAAAAGGAAAGGAGGAATGATGGAGAAAGATCAAAAATATCTGTGCATCGGAGATGTTTATAGAAGGTAAAGTAGTCCACTAGGTGGAAATTGAAAAGAACAAATATTCAATGGCATAGCCTATCTTTTTGCATTGAGCAAAGTAAACAACTGGAAACACATTAGGCAGCCCACATTAATAATTGATGGTCGATTATAGCATAGCTCATGGACAAAATTTAAAATACATTGAATGCATCATAAGCCATCATTTTTGTGAAACAAAGTGCCCAAGTCTTTCTTGGAGCACTATATATAGGACTCCCTCTTATTGTCAAAGGGGGATCTCGGTCTGTAATTAGAAATAAAACTCTGTCAAAATTGAAAGGCATTATTGAGACTTTGAGCTCAAATTGTTGATCACATTTTGTTATTTGAATAAGAAAACAAGTGACTTTTTAGACTTTGTGGTGGAATAGCTTGGTTGTTGGGGAAATTGCTCTTATGTCCTTTTCCTTAATACATTTTTTGTCCATTTGATTAAATAAGTAGAATTAGTGAAAGTGATTAGGAAGGTGTCTTAAAGCCAATTGTGTAGAGACTTTATGCTACCACAATTGTCTTTAGTTTGTCTATTTTTTATATTCCTTTGTAAAGGATCTTGGGACGAATTTGTGCCCTCATTATCCTTCATATTTCACTCTTTGGAAATTGAGGTGGATACTTTGTGCCTCATTTCATCTTACTATGTTACTACACCCTGTTACATTTACTTATCATCACCCAAAATATTCCTTTTGTCTACTTAACAACACTTCTAAAAGAAGAGGAGTGTCTTCTATCATTTCATCAGGATTTCTCCTTTGATTTTTGAACATCATCTATAAAAAAAGAGAGATGGATGATTTATCCTACCCTTGAGTGTTATTTTATATTTATATAAATATTATATAGCTCCTGCATATCTACATGGAACCTCCCCTTGATGAGAGGAGAGATTTGTCCCCTTTTGATGTAGTAAACCTACACATCTGGTCGACCAATTTCCCTATGCTATGGTTGAAGAGACCTATTTTGCTCATTAGTTAGCTGACCAACAAAATATTCACCCAACAGGTATCAAGGTAAAATTACCCATAAAATTTTGTCTTTATGTTCCGTTTAGACCTCTATAATCTTATTTTCTATCTCACACCATCAAGTCTCCTTCACCATGATATACAATCACGTATATTGGTAATTACTCCTATTAGGACTAATTAGAGCCTTTATTCTCATTAGTGTCATTAGTAAACTTGAAGACAAACCTTGACCAAGTTTAAACTTGATAAAACTTTTATATCATATTATTCAACCTATCATGAAGTTATTACCTCCTTGATACTTTGATAGTGCAGTACCAAACCTTTTGAAACCTTTTTAAGTAGATAGTCTATAGACAAGCCTCAAGTCTTTGAGAACATTTTTTTATTTCCTAGAAGGGTGAAAATAATTTATATGAAGTTTTATATCCTTATAATGAGTTATAAACATGATATGAAACACAGTAAAAATAGTAATAACCTTGAAACATCAATAAGGAATGAAAGTTTGCCTTAAACTATACAAAAATGGGGGATTCCTAAAAAAGAGACCTCACATGTGCCAAAAAGTTTTTGAGAAACTTATTAAATTATTATATATATATTAACATCTCCTTTAATTATCTTCACCCATTCAGACTACTCCAAACTCCTAATTGAATGAAGAAAAATGGGCCTCTAGGGCTTCTAGTTAGTTTTACACCACCTCAGGGTCTTAAAAAAATTTCATAAAAGAGAGGAGATGAATATAAGGACCAATGAAAAAAATTTAATATTAATATGACCCCCTCATTTTTTAAAAATTTCAAGACCTAACTCTCTTTCCTTTATCCATATTGAACACTCAAAAACTGCCCTTGTGAGCATGTGAAGAGGGAAATGAAGGAGAAAAGGAAATTTTTAGAATTTTAAGATCTAAGAGAGCTTTAAAATCATGGATATGAATTTTATAATACCAAAACATACCTTTAAGGCATTTTCACTTGGAAACAGGCTCCTCAATTCCATATAAACCCATAAAATTACCTTTTTTGAGCAAAAACTAAGTTATTTTCATGAATAAACCATTGATATGACTTCATTATAACATTAGTACATTAAAAACTCATTTTAAATCCTTAAAAGGTGTAATTTTATGTATATTTCATCTTTAAAATCTTAGAATCCCCTTAAAAGCATCTCTAAGTGCAAAGAAAGGTATTATAAAGGAGATGATCTTGTGTAGAGTAACTATAACAGTTCTAGATCTTATTTGACTTCATATGACCTCTTCCCCATATGATTCAATTATTGATGAAATAAATTCACCTTTATAAAGATTAGATTGGTCACAATGTAAATGTAGGTTTTGTATGCAATAAAAAATGCATCATGTTTATAAATCAATCCTAATTCAAAGAAGATAGATCATATCATACACTTTTGATTGGGGATACATTATATAATCAAGAACACAAACAATATGGGGATCCTATAGACCCAATTAGGGGATCTCTTACCACAATAAATTATGCTAGTGGGGGTTCTAAATCCTTTAATCAAGCACAATCATGTAATTACGCTAGTTAGCTCCTATTTTTGATATCTCACTAAACTAATAAAAAGTAAAGTAAAAGTCTAATCTTGTGCTCACCAAATATTGTTGCATAAAGTGGGGGTTAAAAACTATAAAATTAAAAATTCATAAGAGACATATACTCATGTAAATTTATATGGAATCCTAATGCATATAAGATAAGTACAAATGCATATCTATATTCTCTTATAAAGGAGGAAAAAATCTAAGAATACTTACATTTGAATACGAACCCACCAAGTCTCAATATCTCCCTTGGTGAAGGTGATTCATAAGAGGTTGTTGTGGTATGTAAGGATAATAAGGATAAATCATCTCTAGGATATACAACCTATCAATGAATCTAAAAGACTTATCCATAAGATAAGATCTGTATCTCCAAAGAATGTAAGAAACCCTAAGCTTGATCCTCAAGTACAATGGTGGATAAGTATATCCACAATAGCTCTTAATTATTCTCTTCTCTAAATAATGGTGAAATGATCTTGTATATATAGGTAGATTTAACCCTAATCCCTTCTAAAGGTTTTGGCTAACAAGGTTGAACCAATTAACCTAGCATAATTATGGAAAAAAATCACTACATCATGGGCTAGGTCAATCAAGAGCCAACCTATACCCTAAATGAATTTCACACAAAATAGTACGAGGTCAACCTAGTCACATATTACAATCGACTATCAAAAAGGAATTAATGTGAATAAAATAGGGATGAAAAGTGGGAAAAGAGTAGAGGAATATGCAAAAGAGCATAAATATCTTAGGGAATGGTTTTTAGGAGCTGGTTGGATTGGTAATAAGTGGAAATAAGGTACAACAATCTTATGAAGCACCAATGGTTTGCCTACCCATTTCCCAGTGCACCCCTTAGGGTATGTAATTAGAGAGATTGAGTCTCAATATGTTTTTATAAGAGTGAAGCATCATTATTTTATCAAAGTTGAAAAATATTATGTGTATACATATGACCCACTTCAAGCTCAACACATGCCACTAAGGTGAAATAGGGGATGGTGATTTGAGAAAGAACATAGTAACACACAATGCTAAGGCTAAAAAAGTTGTAGTATTTTAAATTAAAAATAATTGAAAGTAAATGTCAAAATGGGAAATAACTAAAAATTAAATTTTATGCTTACCTTGACTTACCTTTATTGATGGATGGTTATATGCTATGTTTGTAGTTTTGATTATGGGGGGCACAGAGACTACTTTTGACAAACCCAAGAATATAAAACTAAAGAACAAAATAAATGTAATTAATTCCTATTTGAACACAACATTGAGTTTAATTTAATGGACATGATGAGTCTTACCAACCCTCATAGGGTATCCCTTAATTATCTTAGGGCTTCTCTCTTGGATGAGAGTAATGTTAATACATCCACTCGCATAATGAATTATGGGACCCCTCCTCATTCCAATTCTCTATGTAATCCTATCTTCTAACTTGAGGATCAACCTAGAATATAGTATACCCATAAAATACTATTATTTATCTCTAAATTTCCTCAACATTAAGGAAATGATCCTTATACCATTTTACATCTCATGATTAGTTACCAAGTTAAAGAGCCTCAATCACCTTATCCCATATTCTCACATGGATTTGTGGATACTAGTTTCTTTGATTCTCAGCCTCTTCCTTATATTTTTAACCATTATCATAACATGACTTATTCTTATTTGACATATTCTACCTCCATTCCTAGTATCTCCACTAGCATTGTAGGTTCTACATCTAGTGGACCTCTCCCAATACCCACTCTCCTTAATTCTTCCACTAGTGCATCATTTGATACCCATGGTAATCATGATTATAATGCTTCCTTTTATCATCCCTTCACTAATTCATCTTTTTCTACATAATAAAATTTATTCACTAGTGTCTCACATTATAACAACTCTTCTTAATCTCCTACCAACACCAAAAGTGGTACCTAAGCCACTACCAATTATAATGCTTCAAATAATGCCAAAAAGGTAACTTAAACCCATCAAACTTTGTTATAAATGCTTAATCAAATTAATAATTTTAAATATCATAATACAAATCAAAATTTGTGAATTGAAACCCACCTTATCCATCTTCAAATCCACCCTCAATAGATGCCATGGGGAATACATAATCAAAATGTCCCCTACCTCCTCTTCAGGATTCCCATGGTAATATTATCCTTCAACCTCCTCTTGTTAACAATATATTTAAGCATATTAAAAAATATCCTCTTACATATAAAATTTATAATATTTATATAAGAGGTATCACCCCTACCATCTCTTACAATGGGTTAATTGATCTTACTCTTAATCTAAAAACATTTGGAAATCTCTATAAAGATTGGGTCAAATAAAATACCTTTGCCGCTAACAAACTATTATCCAAAACCCTCATGGGTGATGATTTATATTGGTAAAACCAAATTAAAACTAATTTTATTACTATTTTGGAATATTTATTAAATTATCTAGTCCAAGAGTTCTAAACTAGTGATCTTCCTGAGAATACCTTGGCCCATTTTATCAATTGTAAGCAACTTGAAAATGAAACTACCCAAGATTTTGTTAAAAGGTGGAAAAAATTATCCAAAAAATGTGAAAATAACATGTATAATGATAAATTTTTCCATCTCTTTACCAATTCTCTTTTTATCCAAATTGTAATAATGAGTCTACACTCTCTCCACCTACTTTAGAGGAGGCTATTAACCAAGATAAATGTCAATATTTCCTTATGTATCAATTCGAGCCACCCAAACCTTCTATGGGTCCCCATATTTTACTCAAGAATAATAATCATCATGCTACCAATGATGGTGTCATAGACTCTTATGACACCATTCATAATATTCAAGTTGTTGTTCCTAGCCAATCTTTAGAAATAGGTCCCCCTTCTCAATAATTCACTAATCCTAATTTATCTTCAAAATTAACATAAATGTTTGAAAACCTTTATCCTTAGCCAAATTACTCAGACATATACCTAGGCCTCCTCCACGAGAACTTTATCCCACTTATCCTATGAAATATTTGTATGATCCCAATAAATTTTGTTGGTTTC
This sequence comes from Torreya grandis, assembly GCA_037957365.1. Taxonomy (NCBI): domain Eukaryota; kingdom Viridiplantae; phylum Streptophyta; class Pinopsida; order Cupressales; family Taxaceae; genus Torreya; species Torreya grandis. The sequence continues at coordinate 185,573 of JARHVA010009548.1, read as the reverse complement.
ATGCCATTTGTGGTCATTCTCATGAGACATGTAGGCAACTTCATAATTTAGCTATGAATTTTATTATTGGTAATAATTTGGATCATGATTCTATAATTTGGAAATTATAATAAGCTTATGACATTTATTTTAAATCCCATGAAGCACATACTAAATCTCAAAGTTTGAATCAAGCTAATGCTCATTTGGCCATCTATATAGACCCTCTTCAAAATTACCAAGATAACCAAGATAATCCCACCCCTTCCACCAATAATGTTGAAAATCTTATTGACCCAAATATTGAATAAAATGTGGTTAATATGAATAATATGTGAGTGATGGTTTCTTTCATTGGTCCTCAACCTATCTACACCCTTCCATTATCTTGCACATTTTGTATTATCCAAGATTGTTCTCCAACTCAATTAAGTGAGTTTCGGCATGATGGCCTTACAAATTTTGATGAACAAATTCCAACTTCTCCCTTATATAAAACTTCCCTTATTATTTCTAACATCCCTACATATTATTTACCTAACATTAATGACATTTAAGCCTCTATTAACAATTATTCTATCAATTCTCAACCCATACCTGCATCAATAGTTTCATCATCTCAACATAGTTTATAACCTTATTCTAAACCTTTTACCTCTTATCAACATCAATTCCAATGTACTTTGACTCCTCCTTCTAAGGACCTCCTTCAAAATTATGCACCTATTTCTAATAATAATCATATGGGTTATGATGAGTGGGATCCCATCATACAACTCACTAATATCTCATCCCAAATTCAGTTTCTTAAGCTTATAAGTAAATATCTACATCATATAAACCATATTATGCTGATTTTTTTCAAAATTAACATCCCTCATCCTCCCATAGTAGGACATGAATCAACCTTATATGGATCTGAAGATAGCATATTGCAACAATGCAAAGAAATGTCCATCTATGTTGATGAAATAATAGACACTTCTCTTTTTCTCAAGTTTCCCATCAATTTCATAATTCTTGATGATATTTTGCTTCATGTGGATGATCCTCCTCTATTCATTAATGTCTAAATTGGTGATATCCAAGTCAATCATGCCTTCATTAAAAAGGGTTATGACATTTGTGTTTCCTCTCTCAATTTTATCAAAACCTTTGGATATTTTGAATGCAATCTCAAATCCACATGTAGCACATGTCAAGGATATGATCAAAGGAAAATGGATACTTTGGGTTATGTGTGGCTTCCCATTATTTTCCCACCTATCATCATTCATGTGAAGGTGATGATATTTAACTTTCCTTTGTCTTAAAACATTTTGCTTAGTAGGCCATGGACTTACCATATGAGAGAAATTATTTCTTCTGCCTACCAATGCATTAAATTCCCTCACAATGGAACTATATATAGTATTAAAGCTGAAAATAACCCTTATAATTTTGAATAATTCTAAGACCATGGTGTTTTCAAGATTCTTACTCTTGAACCTTTGACCAATGTTCCATTTCATGAGTCTCAATGATTTAACTTTCCCATCAATTTCATTCAAAGTTATAATAGTCATCTCAAACTTAGAGGGAATATTCCCCCTAACCTCCTAAACCCATCATCCCTACCTACATTAATGATATTCATAAACCTAATTATAATGATGGTTATACCTTAGATGATCCATTTTTAGGTAGTCTTTTTTAGGCCCATAATGCTAAGAGTATCCATTATCATTCCTCTTTGATTTAGTCTTTTAGTACATTTTCTTATATTCCATCATATATAGTTTCTAATTTTAGAATTTTTCCAGTTTATCACAAGTTAAAGATAGTGTGGACACCTCTAATTTCTGAAAAACCTTGTAGGAGTATGCTTATGGATTGTGTTATGACTGGATCCTATCATTTTTCTAGGCACCATGACCCCTATAGCCTACTTATCACTTAGATGCATGTAAATCTCCTTTAAAATTATATAAACCTTTCCCCTCCCTCATTATATATTTCTTTAGAACCCATTCCTACTCCCACTTTAGCTGAGTCTATTCCTACATCTAATCCCATCACTCCTTCCATTGAGCCTAGTCCAGTCCCTTCACCACCACCACCTTCTCTTGGTGATGGTTTGCTTCCTTTACCAAATATGGCTCCATTGCCCACCAAATGGGATAATGAGCCTTCCCAAAATCCTTCCACTTCTATTTCACCTCCTCTTATGAATACCTCTACTAAGCCTACTCATAGGCATATCTATTACTTCTAAGGCACAGATAATCTTTCATCCATGCATTATCACAAGCTACAAAATATATATAGACACTTTGAATCCTTCTACCCATTAGTCCTTAGACAAGTCCATACCTTTGTTGAAGTTACTTCCTGAGTATATTCCTAAGTATGGAGAGGTGTATTATCTTTGGCACCAATGTGACACGCATCACACTAATCATTTCCACATCCTTTAATAGCATCTTAAATATCATATCTTAACTATTCTTGTAACTTCTACCATTATTCCCATATATTATTCTCTCAAGAAGCCTCCCCTTCTTATTGCATAGTTTCACCTCCTATGGTTCCATCCCCTTTTATGGTCTCTTAATCACCTCTTATTCCTCCACCCATGGAACTTCCCTCACCTATGGATCCTTCTCCACTTATGAGTCCCTTACCTGTGGATCCTTCCCCATTGGTGATCCTTTCATCTCCCATATATTCCACTCTTATGCACTCTTCTGAGCATCCTTTGCATGATATCCCTCCTCAACACAATCCATCAAACATTCCTACCTTTTATTTGAGGAGATTAAACATGAATTATTTTCCCAATTTTCATTGAATATAGATGAGACATTAGCTATAGTTCACATCCAACTTCATAGAGACTTATCATATGTTATGTATAATGTGTGTGGGAAAATATATTAGTACTTATGAGCATATGCATGGTATTCTTACATTTTCATTTGGATTAGGTGTGTGCTCAATGTTATCTTTATCTATTTACATGGTGTCAAATTCTTATTTCTCTTACATGATGACCTTTTATTTTGTAATTTATATTGATTATAATGTCATCTATGTTTGCTTATGGATGTCTTCTTTATCATTTCCTTATTTTTCTTCATAATTTTTTCTCTTCAAAGATTCACTTATTATCTTTTCATGATTGTTTGTTTTCTTATCTCTATATACATGGATAATTATCATTGTGACTTGGTTATATAAACCTTGTTTCCTTTAGTCATTATTTCTTTACCATGTGATCGGTTAGTAAATAATTAATCTCATTATAATCTCCTCTCATCATTCCAATTTGGATTTCCTCTATTCCATTTATTCCCTTTTCTCAGACTAAGCATATACATGGTTAATATTTGAGATAACATGTTGGTTTTTTGTTAAGCCTAAGTGTTCCAGTCAGTCATATATTTGATCACTTAGATTCCTTTAGTCTAAGACTAGCTCATTCATGTATATCACTCTATCTCTCATGAATGGTCATTCTAAATATGTATGGAAGAGGAATCTTAAAAAACATTATAAACATTCAAAATCCAAATCATTTAACAAAAGGAAATGATCTAAAAGGCAAAAACATTCAAAATTACTAAAAGTTAAATCACACTAAAATATGATTCAAATCACATCTCCTTCTTCAAGTCAAAGATCAAACTCCATATTTGGCCTCATGATAGAGCCAAGGTCCATTGGGGTGTGGTAGTCTAGTAGATTAGAAAAGGAAAATAAATTAAAAAAATCTTTTAGTGCTACCTACTTTCTCATGTAAGTACCCAATATTCACATCAGAGTCTTGAATAATGGGGAACACATCATGGGAATGTAGGTCCATTTTAATTTCATTGTAACAATATAACTTCATGATTTTATCTTAGTAGCATTCATATTTTCCTACACAACATAGTGTATATAACAAATAGGTTTCCTTTATACATTGATGGTTACTAGTCACTTAGTATTTTCTCATGTCCTTAGTATGCCTCATGTATTCTAAGGTCTTATCATAATATTCATATATTATGATTTATACATTCCCTTTTTCACACCCTACATTCCTCATATTTCATCTTTAGAAATATTTTTTTGTTCACTGATCACTCCCCTAGGGTTTCCATTTGTGAGTTGCATTGTAAGACCATGATAGGACCTGATATTCCTCACAAATTAACATAATTTCAGATTCTTATTACCAAAATTCCTTGTTACCAGAATTTTCCATTATTCCACCTTATTAGTGATCCTTTTGTTATTTATAGTATACGACCATGGGTAGGACCTGGCCTTCCTCACAAAATTTTCTAATAATCCAAGTCACAACCAAAATTACATGTGTCAAATATGAGATAAGATGTGATTGATTATTGATTTAAACACATGATTCCCATCTTGATTTTGTATGTTTTATTCTTACTTCATTAATCTTACACTTTTATGTTCTTATTTTATGATTTCATGTAAGAATCCAACCATTTCTTGAATTTTTAATACTTCACAACTTGAATTAGTGTGATAAATTTAAGACCAATGTTGCCAATTTTATTTTTCTTTTATACTTCCCAATGTGATTTAGTTTGATTTACTGACTTAATTATTTTTTTTTAATACCATTTATTATTTCACATGATTTCCTCTTTATTGCGTTACTTTCATACTTCCTAACGTGACTTAGTCTGATTTTTCTTATTTTAATTTGGTGCTCATCTTTCTCTTGGTTTATAAAAAGATTATTTTGCTATCTTGTTTACCATCATTTGATTTCTTATACTTAGTAATTTTCTTGTTATTACACATTTCCCAATGTGAAATATTGTGTAGTACATTTGTTTTTGATTTATTATATTTTACCAAACCTCTTTTGCTTGTTTCTTTTTAACCATGCATGTTTCCTACATAATGCTAGAAAAGAAACCACAACTCATATATTTACTATAACATATACAATAAAATATAAACACATGTGGTAGAAATAAATATATTCAAGCATCCACAATCATAACCATAATATAGACACATAAGATCAAACATCCAACTGTTATATATATATATATATATATATATATATATATTAAGATAGACATGATAAAGCTCATCCATAGAGATAGGATGATGTGTATTGTTATACTTTATATAAAAACACATGTTGTATATACACACACACACACACACACACACACACACACACACACACACACACACACACACACACACACACACACACATATATACATATATATACATATATATATACATACATATATATACATACATATATATACATATATATATATATATATATATATATATATATATATAACATGTGTTTTTATATAAAGTATAACAATACACATCATCCTATCTCTATGGATGAGCTTTATCCTATCTATCTTGTGGCCTATCCATGTTACCCATATATTCCTTGAATTGTCCCCTCTAAATAGTATGTTATGAATAGGTTGTTTGATATCTCAGATCTATCACCTATCCATATATTTTATCTACATTGGCCTATAATTTTTATAGCTAAGCATGTGCCTATGTTAGCTAGGTCATGGTATCCATATGCATAGCTCTCTCCTGCACCAAGGCCTACCATGCTTATGCCTCCCCACTCCCACCCTTGCTAGTGGTTGTGGCTCTTCTTTGCATGACCATACTTGCCTTACAACCTTTCTTACTAGTTTGAACTAGTTCCTTGGGGTAGACACTATCATAGGATCCTCTAATTTTTTTAATTCATATGGCATCAATACCTCATCAAAGATCTCATGGAGTGCTCTCATCAGCTAGGATCCCCATCTAGTATCTTCCTTTACAAAATATACAAAATTTAAACTAGATAGATATTATATCATAAATGTATCTAAAAAATCTATCTATCTATAATCTATATCAAATAAAATAAGCAAATTTCAAACATTTTTTATAACCTATCTATGTATTTCCTACTACCATATCACCATCTACATGACTATTGATCATAATCTCTCCATCAGTGAAATCTCTAAGTACCTCATCCATAGGTCACTGTTTAAGATAAAATCTTGGGGTCAGCACTCATTCCCATCTTAGGCTAGACTTGAGTGGTACCTTTTTCACCCAACTCTATCTTGACCTACCTAATGGGTCATTTAAGATGACCACTATCTCTTCTCTCTCCCACTATTGGTGTCTCTATCGATGGTGTGACTAAGGTAGTAACCATTACTCTTACTTTGATTATGGTGGTGGTACCTATGACACTCTTACATCCATATCTATATCCTTTCTATCTACTACATATTATGCTTGACCATTCTATGATCTCTCTTTCCATGGTCTAATTATTGGGTAGCAACTAGTGGCCCTAATCCTCCTCTCCCCTTCATCTCTATCACATGCTTATCCAAAAATTTGGGCACCACTATTGGTGTCACTAGGTGATGGAGTCACATATATCCTAATACATGTGCCACTAGATAAAGCTCTATTCACCAGGTATATTGGCCTATAATCTATGTCCATACCAATGTTAGTGCCACTATCTCCCAACTTAGCCATATCATATTAATATGACCATGTAGATACCACATGATATCTACATGCCTAACTATCTATAGTGATGGCACATGGGGCATGGCCCATGATATCTAATCCTTCTACCACCTCTATACCCAAGGTTACTGATCATCGACCACGTGGGGTAACCCAATTAGTTGATACATATGGAACCTTTAATATATCCATGAATTTAGCAAGATAATAGGCCCCATAAAAATTTTCCCTTTGGACAACATCCCATACATGTCATGCATAAGCTAGTCGCAAATGATAAAACCTAAAGCATATAGTACCTGATGCTCTAAAATAGTTTGGCATAAGGCTATCACATATAATAGTGCCTTATCATCTAATTTGTGACATAACACCCATGACCTTATAAATATAAAGAATATAATGTGTATAAAAATCAAATAGGCTATCTCTCAACTTGAGATATATCCTCTTTGAGCCTGTCACCCATATGGCTAAGTCTCTCCTCTCCTCCTATCTATTTGGCAAACCCATGACCATGAGTGTAACTCCTATTAGTAGTCCAATAATTACATGGATGTACTCTAGGGTGATACCCACCTCAATGCTATCCCTATCAACCTCCCACCTAAATGTGTTAATAAATCATTCCCAGGCTCCTAGGAACATGACTATCAAATCCAAACTCAATGGGACTCTACACATATTTATAATCCCTCCTAGACCTAATTTAACCAATCTTGATTGATTTTCAATTGTCAATCTCTCCAAGAGGTTTGGGATCCATGTCATGTCCACCAAGCACCAAACTTAGACACCCATGTAACCATAAAACAACAAAAGATGCATTAGATACTCCATGTCATTTATAATCAAAATACATTCTTTTCAAATTTTATTAAAAAATCCTAATTTTTATTTAATCTATCCATTTTTTAAAATCAATTTGACCTAATTTTAGCCTATTCAACCATTTTATTACTTAGTCGGCCATTCTAGGCCATTCTAACACTCTTTCAGCCTCTTGCACACATTTTTGTACTATTTTGGTCATTTAGTCAAACACTAGGTTGACCAAATTTTCTTCATTTTGACCAAGTTGACTTAATAAACTAAGTCAACCATTTAATTTCCCCCCTTAGTACTAACTCATCATAGTGGATTAATATACTAAGTCATCAATTATGTTCTAAGTTGGTAGCATGTAAAACAATCTAAGTAAGCACATACTTAATAAGTCAGTAGTGTGCATTTCATAAAATTTCAGCCTACTAGGTCAACTAGTTTGACCTAGTTGGTTCTGCCTACTGACCCATTTCATTGCTAGTAATAAATACCTCTTGGTATTTATTAATCTAATCCATTTAAACCCATTTCCCTATTTGGTTTCTACTACCTTTATTAAAAAATTTGGGTTTATTTTAGTCCCTATAATTAATCTAAATTATAAATTTATTTAAAACACTTAATATTTCAAAAAAAATTCAAAAAAAAGTTTGAAATTCTCAATTTCCTACTTGTGTTGCACCTGCTATAGCTGATAGGAGTCCCTCTCATCTCAACTATCATCTCCTCACCATCTTAGATCTATTTCCTCTCATTTGGTCTCTCAAAGATATTTTTCTCTCACCCATAAGTCAATAACAAATGACTTCCCTTTCACCTTTATACTTACTTTTCACAATTTCCTACCTTTCAAATATTTTCTGTCAGATTATTTATTTTAATCATATCTTTATTTTTATTAACCCATTTTTTAAACCATAAAATGTTTTGAAATCATGACATCATAGATAATCTTTTCCACTACTATATGCATGTATTCCAAAAATTTCAATTTTTGGTTATTTTTTGCACTAACCTCTACAAGTGCACCTAATTTTCTTCAAATTGGACACCTTCACTTCTATTTCAGTCTACCTCTTTATTTACAACACTAATCTAAGTAAAGGTATGAGTTTTTAAATTCTATCCATTCATTTAACATATTTTATCCTTACTGCATTTTACTTAGCATCATCATTATGTGTTATCATGTTATATTCCTGAAGCATCATCCCATGTTGCACTGACATGCCACATGATGGGCTTCGAGTGGGTAATATATATACACATAATATTTTCAAATTGTTATCAATTAATAATGCTCTTTATCTTTCAGGGACCCACCATGCTTCAATCTCTCTCTTGTCCAAGGTGATTTATAGGAGGTTGTTATGGTATGTAAGGATGACAAGGATAAATCAACTCTAGGATACACAACCTATCAATATATCTAAAAGTAATCTCCATAAAACAAGATTTGTATCTCCAAATAAAGTATTAAACCCTAAGCTTACTCATCAAGTAGAATGGTGGATAAGTATATGCATAATAGCTCTTATTTTTTCTTCTCTTATCTAAATAATGGTGAAATGATCTAGTATATATATGTAGATTTAACCATAAGCCATTCTAAAAAAATTTACCGACAAGGTCGACCTAATTGACCTAACACATTTATAGACAAAAATTCACTAGGTCATAGGATATGTAAGCCAAGAGCTGACCTATACCCTAAATCCATTTTACCCATAATAGTATAGGGTCAACCTAATCAACCTAGTATAACAGACTATCAAAAGGGGCTTAAACTGAGAAAAATAGGGATGAAAAATGGGAAAAGATTGGAGTATGAAAAAGAGGAGAAATAGCTTAGAGAATGGTTTTTAGGAGAAGGATGAATTTGTAATAAGTGATAATAAGATACAATAATCATAAGAAGCACCAATGGTCTACCCAAACTTTTCTTAGTGTACCCCTAACGATATGCCCTCAGAGAGATTGGGTCTTGATGAGTTCCTAAAAGATGTAAAGCATCATTATTTGATAAAATTTAAAAATATTATGTGTATACAAGTTTCTCCAAAAACCTTAAACTTTGCTAAAAAAACCTCAATCTCATCAAATAAGGCTAATTGGCTTCAAACCAAGTGACCAAGTGAAATAAATTCACTTGATAGACCATGTATCCTCTTGACATATTATGACATACCCATATTGGCTATTGGATTGAATCTAAAGGCATTAGAAATCTAGCCTAAGAAATTACCTTAAATAATGCTATCAAGGCTAAAAAGTCATCATTTGAAAACTACCAAAGGCATGAAAAGGTTATAAATAGGGTTGTAGAGGCATGACAAGTGAATTTTTGAATTATAAGGGTGATAGTTTTACTTGTGAGACTAAAATTATCAAAAGGTAATGCTCAATTCATGTTGAGGTTAGCTCAGTCACCCTTTTCCACACTCTTACCAATTTGCAAGAAATGTAAAGTTTGAATGCTCTTACCATTTTTTGAGTTGAAATGTTTAATATCTCATCATCCTCAACAGAATTGAGATGCTTACAAAATTCCAAAAAACATTTGAAAATGATCTTGAAAATCATAAATATAACCAAATCAACCACTTATTTGACTTAAGGATTTTGGGACCCATAGTTCTTTCATAAGAAACCATTTATCATTTAATTTATCCATCCTTTCTAGCCTAACTCCCATTCTCTAAAAAATTTATGAGCCCACTCTCATATTACTGTAAAAAATCAATCATGTTTTTCTCGATCATTTTTTAATCCCATTTCCTAAGAGAACTACATTTGTCTAAAATTTTATGTTGGACCTTGCATTTATTAAACTATGTAGGTAACATCCACTTACCTAGTGCATCTAGAGTAATCTTGGCCACCCCTTCATTTTTTTCTATTTTCCCATATTGTTCATTTATGGCATTACTTCCCTATAGCCTAGGGGCAACCTTGTGTCTTTTGTTTGTCTATTGTTTACACTTACATTATGATTATCCATTGATTTTTTTGTTCAATTTTTGTTTCTTAGTGTTTAATTGTGATTTTTATTTATTCATGTTTTGTCTTTCTATTTGTTTGCGTATTTATTTGCTTTCAATTTTTTGCCCTAACTTAGTATTCATGTGTTCATTGGGTGATTCATTGTGCATTATACTTAAGTTCATCCATATTCATAGATCAAAATTATCATCATGGTTTTTATCATTAGTGCATTGTTTTCAATTATTTATTGGATTGAGAGTTAGTCCTTATGCATATTTTATTTAAGTTATCATGGTGTTTTGTGTCATGATGCATACCATCACGTGTTATAGAAAAAATCATCTAGGGATATATTACAAGAAACAAGGGATTAGTACTTATCCTTAGCACCTACAAAATTCCTAATCTATCCAATTCATTTCCCAAATATAGAGTAATTACATCATAAAATAATTTTAATCCTTTCTAGTTATGACATGCATATCTATACTATCAAGTTTTATAAATTCATCTTTCCCCTATTTATGGGCTTAATCTTACTCTGTGAGTATGAATTCAATATGAAAGTCACCTATTCCATTTTTCCATCACATTCCCATCAATTTTCCAATGATTCTAACCACCTTTAGAAAATCATTATGTATCATCCCACCCATAGACCTAATGATTATAACCGATTATGGGCAAATCATCATATTTTAATCTATCTTGATGTTTAGGATTATAACCACTGTTAGGCAAATCCTTATCATTTTTCTACCCAACTAGGGCATGTTTTCATTTTGATAATGTTTATAACCACCTTTGGGCAAACCATAATCTATACCCACCCAAATGGGGCATGTTTTTATCCTACTAATGATTATAACTGCCTACAACCAAATCATTATTTTCCATTTTAATTATTATAACCTCCTTTAGGAAAATCATTCTTTGATTACCCTTATCTTTTAGCTAATGATTATAACCTCTTATGGGAAAACCATTATATTTTTTGTCCCACCTATGTTGATGATTATAACTACCTTTGGGAAAATCATCTTATTTATTTTCCCAATCGATGTATCTCATTATTCCACTAATTATAACCACCTATGGTAAAATCAATATTTTTCACCCCTTTTACCTTTTGGTCTAATCATTTCATTTTTTAGGGACCGATCACCAACCTTTTTTATCAACCACTCCATCAAGGGGGCATCCAAATATTATCCATTATCATTTGAATAAGTAGGCATACATGACCTTTTCAATATTTGATAATATGTTACTATGCCTATAGATTGTAATGCCTTCCCAGACAAGGACAAACTATAGACACCCAAAACTAGCCACAACTATCTTAAAACTAGACTTCAAACTAATTTCTACTAACCATTTCAAATTAAGCCTAGGAATCACTGAATGTCCCAAATTTGGTTTTTCATCATTCATCAATACTCAAAATCATGTTGAGGAATCCCTATTTCATGTATTATATCATACACATTAATAATCTCTCATGTATTCATTCCTAATCACTTTGTACAACAACAACTATTAATTTAGCCTATGGACCCATTAAGTGGGGCACTTGATCAAAATTTGAAAGAGAAAAAATGCTAATAAAAATAAATCATCTAATTAAACAAGATTAAATTCCTAGTTTAATTATCCATTTATAATTAATGAATATCTCAAAATAGAAATTCTAAAAAGTAAAATATCAAAGCCTTTCATAATTACCTTTATGAGTTGTCAAGGTCTTTGAAAATATCCTAAAATATCTAATTTGAGAGCCATACCTATTAATTGAAAATTATAATTACATGACAACTATTAATTCATTTGGCATTAGTTTTAACTCATCTAGGGTTAATATTAACCCATTATAATCCTAAACTCAACCTTAACTCACCTTGGGTTAGATCTAACTCTTAAGGCTATAAATACAAAGCCATGCCTATTGGTATTTAAGTTATTTTGGTGAAAAGTTATTATACACAAATATCTTCAAAACGTCTTTTGATGTAGTTTTATAATTCATAATGCCTTATAAGTAGTGCTACCATGCCCAAATATTAATCCAAACAATCAAATCCAAGGTATCTAGGAGAGAAGGATCCAAAAATGCTTCATTTTCAAAAACTTCTTGATGCATAATCTGAGCAATCCATTTGGATCTCCAAGGAAGATAAAAGAGTGTGTTGTTTTACTTTTTGTTGTGCTTTCACATGTTTACTTTTTACCTAAGCTCTTGATAGTGTCTAGGCTATAGGTGTTAGTATTTTAATGTGTTTATTTGAGTTTTATTTCTTGGACTAACACAAGACTAGCCTCCCCTCTAAATATTCCTTCATCAAAAATATAAGTTATGTAAACTATGAAAATGAGAATAAGTGTGTGTGTGTGTGTGTGTGTGTGTGTGTGTGTGTGTGTGTGTGTGTGTGTGTGTGTGTGTGTGTGTGTGTGTGTGTGTGTGTGTGTGTGTGTGTGTGTGTTTGAACATGTGACATAGAATTTATTTAAACAAGAGAAATAGGTGACGTAAGAGGAGAACAAGAATGTGTAGACTCTAGGTCTTCTTCATATAATCATGGTTATCATAAGGTTCATCAAAATCATAGTTTACTTTACTTGAATAAGTAAGAGTAAAATAAGTATCATTCACATGCTCATTAAGAGATAGAATAAGAGATTTTAACTTTTTACTATTATTTAATGTGTCATCATGTGTATGTGAAATGTAATGCATGTCTTCA